>JAGKQL010000047.1:1839598-1921779 GCA_018398635.1 Cyprinodon brontotheroides | reverse complement strand
CTTATATATCAGCCCCACCAAAAATATTTTTCACCAGCCGCCACTGAAGTGAACCATTGTTGTGGAGCATGAGCATAAAGCAAAGACTGGGACTTAGCGAGCACCACGACTCATATCTGCTTAGCACAGCTGGAAGAGCAGAGTTTCTTAGATTTCAGCGCACAGTACCGGACGATTCCAGGTTATTTTCTCCCCTGCCACTGCTGCCATGGCCATCTGTGGTCATGCAGAATGTGCACACCTACACGCCAGATGGGCGGAATGACCAAATAAGAAGAAGCTGCATGGCTGCTCAGTGGCGCAGTGGGTAGCACTACTCCCTTACAGCAAGAAGGTTCTGGGTTTGATTCCTGGCCTAGGGTCTTTCTGCATGGAGTTTGCATGTGTGGGTTCTCTCCGGGTACTCCTGCTTCCTCCCACAGTCCAAAAAAATGACTAACAAGGTTGATTGGCTTCTCTAAATTCTGATTAGGTGTGAGTGTGTGCGTGAATGGTTGTATGTCCTGTTTGTCTCTGTGTTGCCCTGTGATGGACTGGTGCCCCTGTCCAGGTGTGTACCCCTACCTCTAAGCCATTGACAGCCAGAGATAGGCACCAGCACCCCTCAAAGTGACCCCACCTGGGACAAGCGTGTCAGATAATAGATGGATGCACGGCTAATACTGCATAGCTTGTCTAACAGATTACAGCACAACGATCCATTTTACAATAACTTATTATAAAATAAAGAATATTTTACTTAATGAAGCAATGTTTTTAAACAGATTATTTTGTTGCATGACTGAAGGATTTCTTTCATTTTACTATCGTACCAAACTCCCACCACATTTCTTGGTCTAATGTGACACCAGGAAATAAGGTGTTTATTTTACAATTTCCTTTTATTATCTTACATGCTGCATGGAGGTAACCCTTCAAGTCCTACAAGGCATTCTTCTTGGTCTTAAAATACCTACACAGTATGAAGGGAGTAAACTTTTATTATCACTTATGAGCATTGTTGGGCACTTACTTTGAAAAAATATTTAGTTATAGTTACTAGTTACTCTCCCAAAAAAATAACTGAGTTACTGAGTGTTGTCGGAAAATTTTATTTCTGTGCTTTCCTTCTCAGTATATTAATGTATGCTATGTTCTCTCTAAAAATGATTTTTTTTTCTTAGCTTAGTTTGTCTCACTTGCAAGGCCACCAAATGTCTAAGTGGGAGATGGTTATAGACAAGACATGCCTTTTTCCCATAACAAAACCACATACTTTCTCAAGGTAACTGTTTTACCAAAGTGTCTGTGATTGTTTTGACTCTGCCTTAAAAGCAAGGGAACAACTTTGTTTAAATTAGAATGGGCAGACCATCATGTTGTGAATGTCTTGTTCTCCGTTTACTTTGCAAAGTAAATAAAGTGCTGACTAAGTAAATCCATCGATTTCCTTTATTTAACTGGACTGAATACTTTTGGCGAACACGAACAGGATTCTCCTACGACTGATTTTTTCGAGGACAGCGATCGTCAGAAGGATTAGGCACCACCTGGAGGATATTATTAGTATAATATTAGTATACTACTAAAGAACATTCATAAAAAAAAAAAGATAACTTTTCTTTTGGGGATACGAAAGGCAATTCTATATTTTTTTCGACCTGTGAACCAAAAGACCTCGCATAGTAATGTGAGGCTCTCTCTAAGCACTGAGAGGAAGATTGTAGGTGCCACCAGAAGGTACTTAATTTTACTGAGATGTCGGTAATCTAGAGTGGGATCCCCCCCAGTTATCATGGTTGGCACCAGATGATTGGTGTGCATATTGGAAACTGGTAAATTACCTGTAGATAATGGGACAGATTTGCAGTTCTACAGCAGTAGAACAAAGGCAAGGTTCCAGGGAATTGTTAACTCCCCAAGGAGAAATTTTTGATTTTATGCAAAGAAAATATGGGTCTGAAAGCATTGTATGCATTAATGACTGGATAACGTTTGCAGATTTTCCTCAAGGAGGTTCTTTTAATGTTGCAATATTAAAAAAGGTTGAAGATAAGATAAACCAATCTGAGGAGAAGTTAGAGGCTAAAAAAAAGAAAGTAAGGAAAGAAGATTTACAGAGTTTGAGAAAACAAAAGGCCTGTTTAAAATTTTGAATGAATGAAGCAGAGAGACGTTTGAGAAAACAGCAGAGTAAGGAGTTACCAGGGGCAGGAGGGGGACTGACCAAGAGCAAGGACACATACACCCAAACATCCTCCACCATATGACCCGACATCAAACACTAATCCTTCTGTTTCTTCTGTTCCCTTATATCCTGATTTGCGAGCCCTGGCAGCCTTGGTGGATGACCTGGACATCTGCCCCTTTGTACCCCTTGCCCAACCGCAAGCTCATCCAGGACCAGACAGCCTCAGGAGTTGCCACACTTCCCAGGGTGTTTGGAGTCTTGCTACAGGGGCCCAAACAGGAAGCTGCAGCATCGCAACCAGCCTCACCGCGCCGCACCACAGAGGCTGAGCCTAAATACCCTTTACCAAGAAAGGCTAAACATAAGATCCACTATACTGCAACCATGGTGGAAGTGGTCGGACCAAGTGAACATGAACTGGTTTTTAGACCATGGACAGCTCAGGACATAGAGAAAAATGCAAAAAGTCTACCAGATCCGACATTGTCTGGGGAAAGATTTGCCGTTGCTTTTAAGGAGTTCACTGATGAACTCCGTCCCACTGGAGCAGAAATCCGCAGGATTCTCGCACGCAAACTAACCTCCTCAGACCTGGCTAAAATTCACAGCAAACTGCCTGCAGCCGACCTGCGTCTGCAGCATGTGAACTGGGAAGATGAGAGTAATGATGCCTACAAAACTGCTATCGATGGACTGATAGGTGAGATTAAAAAAGCGTTTCCTACAAAGATCAGCATGACAAATATCTACACCTGCAAGCAACTGTCTAAAGACAACTTCATCGAGAGGGTTATAGATAATGTTACAAGATACAGTGGAAATCCTAGACCTGAAGTTCTAGGTGATGAACCTGGACTGTGGGAGATGATTGTATGTGATGCTATTATTAATGGACTGTTGCCACACGTTGCACAACAAGTTAAAGTTGTGCATGTTGGATGGGCTTAGCAAGCGTGCCTCAGTGACGTTCGCAGGCATGCTAGAAATGCTCAGCTGATTACAGAGGAAGAAATAAAAAATAAAAAAGCAAGACTGAGAAGGAATTGCATCTAGCAGCCATTAAAACATACAAGAATGTCAGACCTGCTTGGAAAAGAAGAGGTCGTGGAAGAGGAGGCCAGAACAGATACAGCCAATCTGAGCATGATGCAGACCTCTGTCATTACTGCGGCGGAATGGGACATTGGAGGTTTGATTGTCCGAAGAGATTCCAACCCCCGCACCAGCATGCGGATTGACTAGGCTGCCAGGCAATGCAACTCTAACCTTAACGCACATACCAGGTTCCTCCTACACCACATTCCATGCAAACAAAAACACATATCAGCTCTTTTTTCTTGCAAAGAAGACCTGCTTTGTGCTGAATGTTGTGATTCTGGTGTTTGTGATGACTTGACCAAGTTGACATGTGCTATTTCTGCATTAGAGCAGCAATTTGAGAAACAAAATTCAACATATGCCAGGTTTGACTAAGAGGCCTATAAAGAACTTCCAATGTTTGAAATAACTGTTTGCAATCAAACCATATCTATTATGGTGGACTCAGGTGCGACTACTTCTGTTCTTAGGGCAACTAAGTTTTCTGTTCCTCCAAAACTTAGCAGAAACTATGTTTTTTCAATCTCTGCCTCTGGACAAATGACAAAGGAGCGATTTACAACACCTCTTGCATGCATCCCACCTGAGGGGTGCTCCTTTAAGCATAGTTTTCTGCTGTCTGAGCTGTGCCCAATTAATCTTCTTGGGAGAGATTTAATGTGTATCCTAGGCATAGGGTTAATTTCTTATCCTGAGGGAGTGAAAATCTCTATACAGCTTTAGACAGAGACAACGGCTGTACAATTTGATCCACAAGCGCTAAATTACACTTATGGGTGGAAAATGCAAAACTCTTTGTTAAAACGGGAGCTGCTGGAAGAGGTTAGATCAGCTATAAATCCCTCTTCTGATTTCATGCAAGCTTCTGATTTATTTTGTACAGCATAAGAAACTCATGGTCCAGATAAGGGTTTTGAATGTCATGATTTTATCTAAAGTCTGACCCCAAGATGCAGAAAGCCAAACAGAGAGACACAGAGTAAAAGTTTAACAGGTGTATTAAGAGTAAAGGTTATGCAGCCAGTGCTGCTTAGAGCTCTAGGGACTGAGTCCAGTGTTGCTCTGAACACTGCTCAACAGGGACTGAAAGGTGAGGGGAAGACACTACGGTTAGTTCAGGCTCAGTGGAAAATTCTGAATCTTAGAATTGGAGGAAAAGGTTGCAGACTCCCTTCTCCAGGGATAGGTGTCCTTTATGGAATCCAGACTGAGAGGATTGTACCAGAGAGTGTCTTGCTTGGAGATGGATGGACTGGAGTTACCTCAGACTGCAAGTTGTTCCTTGGTGAATGGAGAAGCTGGACTGCCACTCAGATTTCCTGCAGTACTTGAACGGACTGTAGTGCTGAAGAAACCTTTGCTTGGTGTGAAGCTCAAATTACCTCTTGGGGAAAGTGGATCCAAACTTCCTGTTTGGAGGTAACGGAGAAGCTGACTGCCACTCTGATTTCCTGCGGTACTTAAGCGGGCTGTAGTGCTGAAGAAACCTTTGCTTGGAGTGAAACTCAAATAATCTCTTGGGGAAAGTGGATGGTTGGACCCCTAGCTTAGTTAGAAGCTCAGTAGTTCTTGGGGAAAGTGGATCCAAACTTCCTGTTTGGAACCCCAGGTCAGTTAGAAGCTCAGTACCTCTTGGGGAAAGTGGATCCAAACCTCCTGTTTGGACACCCAGCTTAGTTAGAAGCTCAGAACTTCTTGGGGAAAGTGGATCCAAACTTCATGTTTAGAACCCTAGCTCAGTTAGAAGCTCAGTTGAACCTTCCAGAGAGAGAAGGACTGAACAAATCCCGTTTGCAGGATGACTTCCTGCCGAGAGGCAAAGACAAAGTTAACAAAGTTAAGACTCAGGTTGACAAAAACTCAGTTTGACTAGAGAATCCAAAACTGGCAAACACAAACTCAGGTTAGATTCTGCTAAACTAAGCATGGCTAGTGTGCACAGTATTGGCAAAACAACGACTTAGGTTAGACTCTGCTAAACTAAGCATGGCTAGAGTACCCTGTATAGGCAAACACTCTGGCGTCAAGGTAGTGGCAGTCAGCAGCTTAAGAACACTCCACAGGTAATGCGGCAATGTGCAGGGAGACTCAATGAGGAGGGGGAACCACCTGGTGAAGGAGGAAAGGAAACACAAAAACAGACCAAACAAACTGGATTCCTGACATTGAAAAAGCTTGGATTCGTGTAACTTCTGAAAAACTAACCACTTCTGTGTTATATTGGAACTCAAATACAGTTGCGCTGGCCAAAATGAAAAACCATGCATTCCTAAACTTTTCTTTCCACATTTTGCAAAATTAACACATGGCTTGGATCATTGTTCACATTCAGGCATGACTGCTGCTTTAACATCTCAATGGTTTACTAAAGGCTATAGCTCTTATGCTAAGAGATTTTGCCAGGCCTGCATGATCTGTGCTACTCTTAATTTGTTTCTGCCTGTCCCTTGTTGTTAAAAGCCAGGATCGACCAGTAAAGGCGAAGGTGCTGGTGCACCAAAAGATTTCTTCAATTTCTCCTCGTCTACTTTTGCCTGCTTCACTCCAGATAAATAAGTAGTTTTCCCTAACAGCATTACTCGACTCCCACTGTGAGCAAAATTTATTGGATTCGTCATTTGTTATACAGACAGGTATAGAGACCATACCCCTTCAAGCCCCCCTTTGAGTTTTTGCCCTTGAAGACAGAAATCTGCCTCAGATAACCCATCAGACCCGTCCCATTCAACTAACTGTTTATGGCAATCACACTGAGTTTATCTCCTTCTACGTGTTCCCTACTGCTAACTCTGCCATGATTTTAGGTTTTGAATGGCTGCAGATTCACAACCCTGTTATTAATTGGTCCAACAGACACATTGACTCTTGGTCTGTAAACCGCCACTCATGCTGTCTCCCCAGTTCTGCCTGGCGTTCAACCAGCTGAAGGATGTGAGGCTGACCCTCCTGATCTCTCTTCAGTTCCCGCTTCAAGTCTGCTTCAGGAAAACCCTGTGACAGTCCGCTCCATTGCTCCTCTGGACCCAACGCTAGTCTGCCTGTCCGCCCTCCAACGAGTTAATTCATCTCTGGATAAAACCCCACAAACTGGATCCCAAGGAAAACCAAGATCCCCCCAATCGTGAGTCCCAATTCCTGCATATTACAAGTCCCAGTCATATTTCCTCCCATTCAGAGTTTCCGGTTCACCAGTCCGCTGAGGTTCAACTGAGTTTACCCTGCTGTATAACCTCTCACTCTATTTTTGTTAACCAAATAAACCAGTTAACTTTTACCCTTGGTTATCTGAGTGTGTTTGCATGTGGGTTAGGACCTTAAAGCCCATCATGACAGCAGACAGACAAGCTAACAAAATGTACAATAAAGGAATGGTTTTAAACATACACGGTTTCTATCCTAACTTCCTAATCTACTATGAATTACACACAGATCTACAAAAATGTAATTGCTCCAAAAAAGCAAAGAACAAAAACATTCTTCTTTCTTCTTTGTCAATTTTGGCTTTATTTCTGAGAATTTACCCCTCAGTTACTGCTGTTCATGGGTCAAAGTAGATTTAAATTCACAGGGTTTTTGATATAAAAAAAAAAAATACAGAGAGAACCTACATAATTGCCTTGTAATGCCATAGAAAACCAGACCTGAATTGAATGAATAGCTCACAAAAATGTTGAAATATTTAAAGGAAACAGAGAAAATGTTTTAATGACAATACAAGGAAACATTTACATCAAATTGAAATACATAGAAACGAGAACTATAAGAAGGAAATATTCAAAGATCTATGTACCATTTCCCTGGCTCTTTAGCTTAAAAATAAAAAGTGGTACCTATGGAAATATTTGCTTTGGATATAATTTAGGGATTCCTCTTGTTAGAAATTAAATAATGTTTAGTATAACATCTTGTGAGTTGGATGAAATAAAATCTTGATAGTTAGCCTAAAGTATCATTTACGATTGACAGCCAAGCTGATCAGCCACCTATTGATTAGCATGAGTACTGAAGACCATAGCTGCTCAGAGCGAATCTTCATTGTGGAGCGTAACGCTCAGAGCAAAGTAAAGCTAGAGCACGCATCATGATGCATATTTGAAGAAGCACAGCTGGAAGAGCAGAGTTTGTGAAAGTTCAGAGCGCAGTACCCTAGCTTTGGCCTATTTTCATCATGCCGCTGCTGGTAGCCAAACTGTTAGCCATGCAGAAGTTGCATAGATGGTCTAACAGATTACAGCACAACGATCCATTTTACAATAACTTATTATAAAATAAAGAATATTTTACTTAATGAAGCAATGTTTTTAAACAGATTATTTTGTTGCATGACTGAAGGATTTCTTTCATTTTACTATCGTACCAAACTCCCACCACATTTCTTGGTCTAATGTGACACCAGGAAATAAGGTGTTTATTTTACAATTTCCTTTTATTATCTTACATGCTGCATGGAGGTAACCCTTCAAGTCCTACAAGGCATTCTTCTTGGTCTTAAAATACCTACACAGTATGAAGGGAGTAAACTTTTATTATCACTTATGAGCAGTGTTGCCAACGCTACTTTGAAAAGTAATTATATATTATTTATATATTATGTAATTCTATAAGCTTACCATTGTGTCACCAAATATATAGAAGTCCTAATCTCTTTGACATAACGATAGCATGCAAAAACTATTAGGTAAACTAGATAAAAGTGCAAACATATTTCTGTCTTTAAAGGTCATGACACAATAAGAATTAGTCTAGAGAGACATCGCTGAATCATTCAAAAATCTGCATTTTGCTGTGAATCAAGCATAAAATTAATCTGTAGACCACTGCTGTTTTGCTAGGTGAAAGCCAGAATCTAGAAGATGCTGGTGAGACAAGTAGAGCTGCGGGTCTGAGTGGAGGAAATCTGGAGGAGAGAATTAAGTTGGTTTGGAAAATGCATTTTAATTGAGCAATTTAAGACACGTGTGTTCAGATTATTATCTTGAAAGAACTGCCTAAATGTGATGTCAATGTCTGGCCAATGGTCAAGTAAATGAAACTGAATGTTGACATCTGGACTGCAAGGTCTAGATGGCATGTGTTGGGCTGAACAGTTCTAATGGTTTTAACTTTATTCATTGCTTCTTATATCAAGCCTTAAAGCTAAATTTACCAGTCTAGAACTGTTGAGTAGTGTTGTTGCTGTCCAGCTCTATCTCCGCCTGTCCAGAACCACTTTTAAAAACATAGCCCCTTCTGCTGCACTTTTCTATTGAGCACTTGTTGCTTTACAGTTTATTTCTGGTAGTAAGTGAGTGGCTAGCCTAGGGCTATCACTAGCTTTCTGGCATCGCAATGGCTTCTCTCAAATCTTATGACTGTTATCCAACTCTTTCATTCTTCTCTCTCCCTCTGCTCATTCTGTGTAAGATGCTCAGTTATTCCTCTGCCTCCTAGTAGTGATAATGGGATGTGTACATAAGTGTAGTATTTTTATAGCTTTGGAGGCAAGGGTGTCAGAGTTATAATTCCAGGCTTCAGGCTGTTGAACATCCAGGAGTTAAAGTAGGCCCCCAAGTAGCTGTCCTCCAAAAGTTCCTGCGGCCCTAGCCAGGCTCATTGGTCAAATGTTTGCAGGGGGCCAGAACGGGCGATATCAAATCCTACCTGAAACTGCTGGCTAAGGATAAAGGTTAAAATACATATAGGATTGTTAGGGAACCAGATAGGTCCTAGGTGAGGAACTAGACAGCCGCCCAAAGACCCCTATGATGAGCAAAATATTTGGATTCAGCGCTCGCCCGGACTCGGGTCACCGCACGCCCCACCCCTGGAGCCAGGCCTGGAGGGGGGGCAGCACGCATGGCGCAGCCTGGTGGCCGGGCTTATACTCCATGGTCGGCTGGGCTCAGCCCGAAGAGGGAAAAACATGGGTCCCCTGCTACATGGGCCCACCACCCGTGGACTGGCCACAGTGTGTTGGGTGCATTGCGTGCTGGGTGGCAAGGGGGACCTTGGCGGTCCGGATCCTCGGCTGCAGAAGCTGGCCTCCTGGACGCGGGAATGTCACCGCTGGTGGGGAAAGAGTTTCTGAGCTAATGTGACAAAGGCTGAGAGGTTCGGGCTAGAAAAAGTCGGTCTCACCTCAACACATGAGCATTTAATCTGGAACCAGTCTCCCTTGAGAGGGCTGGACATACTTCCACCACTTGAGTTGCCCATGGTAGAGAGGCTACCGGCAGAAGGGTGGGCATACTTGCTGCCCCCACCATCTCAGTGCTCTATACGTTGAGGTTCACCCCGGTGAACGAGAGGGTAGCCTCCCTCAATACTGGTGGTGTTTTGGTTGTGACTGTTGTCTGTGCTTACGGGCCGAACCAACAATTCAGATTCAGATTACCCCACCCCTTCTTCGAATCCTTAGAGGGTAACTGGAGGGTGCCCCTCCTGGGGATTCCTTTGTTCTGCTGGGAGACTTCTCAACGCCATGTGGGCAATGACAAAGTGAGACCTGGAGTGCAGTTGCGGAGGAATGGTCGTTTCCTGATCTCGAACTCGGTGCGGTGTTTTGTTGTGCTGGATCTCTGTGCTTTCGCTCGTCATGCGATTGGTTCATAACGAATCACCATAGCCAAGCATGCAGGGGCAACTCCAGGTGCACATGGGTACTAGGGACTCCCTGGTGGCCGCAGTTCTATGATCGACTTTGTCATCGCTTCATCGACTGCGCCGTCTGTCCGGGACACTCGGGTGAAGAGAGGTGCTGACCTTCTTCACCGACCACTACCTGGTGGTGAGTTGGCTCCAGTGGTGGGGGGAGGATGCCGGTCGTGACCTGGCAGGCCCAAACGCGTGTTGTGAGTGGCCTGCTAGAACATCTGGCGGAGTCCCCTGTTAGGGCGGAGCTTTAACTCCCATCTCCGCAGAATCTTCGAACACATCCCGGGAGGTGGGGACATTGAGTCCGGTGTGGACCATGTTCCGCTCTCCATTGCCGCAGGCAGCTTATCTGAGCTGCGCCTAGCGTTGTCGGTGCTCGTCGGGCGGCAACCCTCGAACCAAGGGTGGAGGCACCCCTCCGGTGAGGGATGCTGTCAGGTTGAAGAAGGAGGCCTATCGGGCCTTTTTGGCCTGTGGGGACCCTGGAATCAGCTGATGGGTACCGGCGGCGAAGCATGCGTGCGTTTCGATGGTTGCTGAGGCAAAACTCGGGTGGGAGGAGCTCTGGTGGAGGGGCCATGGAGAAAGACTTCCGCGTACGGCTTCGGAGCGATTCTGGTCCAGCCATCCGGCGCCTTCGGAGGGGAAGGCAGTGCAGCACCAACACTGCTTATAGTGGGATGGTGTGCTGCTGACCTCTCACTCAGGACGTGCTTGTGGGTCGGTGGGCGGAATACTTCTCAAGACCCTCCTGAATCCCGACCAACATGTCTTCCATTGAGGAAAGCTGGCCTGGGGACTCTGGACTGGGCTCTCCAACCTCTGTATGAAAGCCAGGTGGTTAAAAAAGCTCCTCGGTGGCAAGGCCCCAGGGTGATGAGATCCGGCCTCGAGTTCTCAAGGTCCTGATGTTGTAGGGCTGTGTTGGCTGACACCGACTCTTCAACATTGCATGGACATCGGGGCAGTCCCCCTGGATTGGCAGACTGCGGTGGTCCCCCTGTTCAAAAAGGGGGGACCGAGGGTGTGCTCCAATTACAGGGAGTCACACTCTTAAGCCTCCCCGCAAGGCCTATTCGGGGTGTTGGAGAGGAGGGTCCAGGCCGGATAGTAGAACCTCGGATTCAGGAAGAGCGCAGTGTGGTTTCCGCCCTGGTCGCGGGAACGCTGGACTGAAGCTCTTCACACTTCAGTGCAGTGTCCTGAGGGTGCATGGGAGTTTTGCCCAACCCGTCTAGCCTACATGTGCTTTGTGGACTTGGAGAAGGCGCTCAACCGTGTTCCTCGGGGGCCCCTGTGGGGGTTCTCCGGACATACTGGGTGCCGGGCCCTTTTGATACCGGCTGTCAGGTCCCCTGTATGACCTGTGTCAGAGTTCGGGTCCCGCATTGCCGGGCAGTAAGTGGTCCTATTGGCTTCATCAGGTCGCGATCTGCAGCCCTTGCTGGATCGGTTCGCAGAGCCGCAGTGTGAAGCTGCTAGGATGTAGACTTCAGTGCCTCCAACCGGAGGCCATGGTCTTGAGCCGAAAAGGGTAGAGTGCCTTCCGGTCAGTGTCCTGCCCCAAGTGGAGTGAGCGCCTTAAGTATCTTGGGGATCTTGTTCACGCAATGAGGGAAGAAGGGAGCCGGAAGATCGACAGGCGGATTGGCGCAGCGCCTGCCGTGGAAGCGGGCGCTGTCAAACCGGTCCGGTCGTGGTGAAGAGAGAGCTGAGTCAAAGTGCTTAAGCTCTTTGATTTATCGTCGCATCTACGCCCTACCTCATCTATGGTCATGCGAACTCTGGGTCATGACCAAAAGAACGCAGATCGGGCGATACAAGGCCGAAATGGGTTTCTCCGTAGAGGGTGGCTGGGCTCTCCCTCTTGGGAGAGATAGGGTGAGAAGCTTGTCATCCGGGAGGACTCGGAGTAGAGCCGCTGCTCCTCCACGCAATGCAGAGGAGCCAGTTGAGGTGGCTTGGGCATCTGCTTTAGAATGCCTCCCGGACGCCTCCCCTGGTGAGGTGTTCCGGGCACGTCCCACCGGGGAGGCTCCAGGGGAAGACCCAGGACACGCTGGAGAGACTATGTTTCTCGGCTGGCCTGGGAACGCCTTGGGGTTCCTCCTGAAGAGCTGGAAGAAGTGGCTGGGGAGAGGGAAGTCTGGGCCTCCCTTCTTAAGCTGCTGCCCCCGCGACCCAACCCCGGATAAGCTTAGAGGAAGATGGATGGATGGATGGATGGGTAATGACACCCGGTTACAGAGATTGGAGGTAACTAAAATTAGTGTTGCTTTGGTGTGTAAGTTATCCAAAACAATGGTCTCCGTAAATTTCTCTGGTCCCCTCCCTGATCTGACCAGTGATGACATGGTCATCAACAGGTTGTCTAGCTTGTGTCCTGAAAACAATGTGGGCTATATTAATAACTGGCAATTCTTTTGGGGAAAGCCTGGTCTGATTCGGAGAGACGGCATCCATCCCACTTTTGATGGTGCAGCTCTTCTTTCTAGGAATCTGGCCAAATTTATTAGTCCTCCAAAACCCCGACCAGCCAGGGTGCAGACAAGGAAGCAGAGTCGTAGTTTAACACACGTCTCTGCAGCTTCTCTACTGTTACCCTCTCTTTACACCATCCAGACAGTGTCTTGCCCATGACCAAAATCTGATAAATTAGCAAAGATTCCCAAAGGTGTAAATCATGATAATAATTAAAATTAAAACAGCTCCAATTTGGGGTGAAAGTAAAAAGGATTAAATGTGGTCTGTTTAATGTAAAATATCTTTCCTCTAAAAGTCTGCTAGTTAATGACTTCATTTGTGATAATCACGTTGATTTATGTTGCCTTACAGAAACCTGGCTGCAGCAAGAGGATTATGTAAGCATCATTGAGGCAACTCCTTCAGGCTATTTAAATTTTCCACATACCGAGACGTTCTGGGCAAGGAGGAGGAGTTGCAACAATATTTCAGTCTGACTTACTGATCACTTCAAAGGCAGTTAATGCTTATAACTCTTGAACATTTAACCCTTAGTTTCCCTGATCCAAATTGCAAAGCAAAAAAACCTGTTATTTTGTAACTTTGTATCATCCACCAGGTCCTTACTCTGATTTTTTAGATATACGTTTTCAGAGTTCCTTTCTGATTTGGTATTAAATACTGACAGGGTCAATGCTATCTTAGACGCTATTGGCTTTGTTCAAAATGTGAACAGTCCCACACATTCTCATCTTCATACTTTGGATCTTGTCCTGACATATGGCATAGAATGTGAAGAAATAACAGTATTACCTCACAATAGAGGTCTGGACAGATTTTCCAGTCCCGCCCACTCCCCCAGTGTTCAGTCCCGCTCCTGCCCACACCTGTAATAGTTTTTCCCACTCCCGCCCACAATTCCCACATGATTCCAGCGCTTGCCTACTGCTCAAGGCATTTCGTGTCATTAGTTTGAGGAATTAAACACGCTATGCTTAGCTGAGCACATAACTGGCCGATTCTTCACCGCATAGTGCATGAGGTGACACGAGCTGCCATCTCCAGCACATTGTGATGATGACTTTATTTTACATTTTATTTTACGCTTTAAAACACGTTTTCAGTTCTCAAGACTGCCGCTTTTCACCGCTCCTGGACTCTTCCCACCCGCAATGAGCTTTTAATATTTGTCCCGCGCTGCACTGCTTTGCGTTGGGTCCCGCGAGTCCCGTGGTACTCCCACGGGAGTGCAGTGCTCTACCTCACAACCCTGTCCTCTATGAACACTTTTTAATTGTTGGGATCTTGAGGTCTGTCCACTTTCTCCACCAGAGGGCGTACTACTAGATCTCCTGGAGCGGAGCTGATTAAAATCCACCTGTCTCTCATCTGCTCTCATCAGGAGATCCGTAGATTTAAGGAGGCAGAGGGGCTTCTCTCCAGGAGCCAGAGTGTTTGCCAGTAACGGTTAGCAAGCCTGAGCCAACCAGCCTGTCTGGAAACTCTGACTCCTTGAGAACCTGAACCTGATCTGTTTTCTCCTCTCTGCTTCCTAGACTGAACCTGCCTGAAACCTGAAACCCTGAAGAGTTTCTCTGCCGGTGATCTGCCTGTCTGTTCTCAGAAGAACTCTGGAGAACAGTTCCTGTCAAAGATCTGCCTGCCCGCTCTCAGAAGATACTGCAAGGAAACTCTAATCAGTGATCTGCCTGCACTCATTAAGCTCTGCCTCCGCCTAGCCCTCAGCCTGCCGACAGCCTCTGGACCCTCAAGGTTCCCCCCCTTAGCTGCTCTGCTCTACTCCAGAACAGGTACAGCCCTGCACACTCTCAATCCTGCAAAATACCTGGACCTCCACTAACTCCTCTTTCCCCCTCTGCAGTGAACCCACTCAAGACCAGTCCAGTCCCTTCCTGGATCTGATAAATCTGTGTACCTTTTCCGAACCCACTCGTGACCAGACAAGTTCCCCACTGGACCTGATCATTTAATCTGTACATTCATCTTTTAATAAACCTTTGAACTTTTTTCCTGCCTCTGAGTGTTCTGCATGTGGGTTAGACACGTTAAACCAAACATTAAATTAATAACCTTTAGGGTTACTTTAACAGAGTTCTCCTCCCGCAAAAGAAGGCTTCACTTTTAGCAGATCATTATCAGACAGTGCAGTTATAAATTTTAAAGAATCTGTTTCACTTTTACTTTGCTGCATAGTGCAAAAGCTTAGTTTATTCCCCTTCACAGGTTGATGATTATGTTGATTCAATTCAATTCAGTTTATTTATATAGCGCCAAATTCACAACACACGCCATCTCAAGGCAGTTTACAGTTCAACCAGATCATACAGTCAAATTGATACAAAGTTTGATTGCATTGACTCATTGACTGAAATACAATCCCTCACACTAAGCATTAATGCTTGTAGCGACAGTGGAGAGGAAAAACTTTCCCTTTAACAGGAAGAACCCTCCAGCAGAACCCTCCATCAGAACCAGGCTCAGTGTCAGAAGCACAGCTGATGTTTCTTTTCAAGGATAGGGTCACAGCCAAACAGGAACAGACGATGCAAAGCTACTCTGAGGAAAAAGCAGAGAGAGCAGAACGCTAGAGATTGAACTAACAGATTCTGCAGAATAGGAGAATAGAGACACAATGACGCAGAATGATGAAATGGGGTCCCTATGTCCTCCAAAAGTCTAAACCTATAGCAGCATAACTATAGAGATAGCCCAGGATAACCTGAGCCACCACATAACTATAAGCTTTATCAAAAGGAAAGTTTTAAGCCTAGCCTTTAAAAGTAGACAGGGTGTCTGCCTCATGGACTAAAACTGGTAGTTGTTTCCACAGGAGAGGAGCCTGATAACTAAAACATCTGCCTCCCATTCTATTTTAGAAATTCTAGGAACCACTAGTAAACCTGCAGATTGAGAGCGAAGTGCTCTGTTAGGAACATAAGGAACAATCAGATCTCTGATATAAGATGTAGCTTTTCCATTTAAGGCTTTTATATGTGAGAAGAAAGATTTTAAATTCTATTCTGATTTACCAGGAAGCCAATGAAGAGAGAAGTTGCGATAGAGAGATATGATCTCTTTTTAATTTTCATCAGAACTCTGGCTGCAGCATTTTGGATCAGCTGGAAACTGTAATCTACAGTTTGGGGACTTCTGGATAGTAAAGACTTACAATAGCCCAGCCTTTTTCAGCAATAAAATGCACTGATTCAGTTTCTCAGCATCACCCCTGACAGGATGTGTTCTAATTTTGCAATATTCCTCTCAGATGAAAGAAGGCAATTCTAGGAAACCTCTTTTGATATAGGATTTTAAATGACAGGTCCTGATCATCAACAACAACACCAAGATTTTTTACTTTATTATCTGAAATCAGTTTAATCCCATCCAAATGAAGTAACTTGACTAATCAACTTCTTTTTCAGAGACTCTGGTCCAAAGACTATAATTTCTGTTTTGTCTGCATTCAGAAGCAGAAAGTTAAGAGTCATCCAGGTTTTTATGTCTTTAAGACATGCCTGTAATTTATGTGAATGGGTTGGCTTTCATCTGGATTTACATAGACAGATATACTGTAGCTGGAATACATCATCAGCACTCCAACTGTGAAAATTAATCCCATGCTGTCTACAATAATAAAAAATGATAGTAAGAAAAAATAAAAGGAAATAAAAGTCCATAAAATCCATAAAATAACCCCCTTCCCCTATCATCCAGTAATCACATCCCACTGAATAGACAAGCAACAATAATACATCACAAAGGAAACAAAACAACGTTCACATGGATAGCATGTGATATATATATATTCCTATGAGTACATGAACAAAGTCAAAAAGGCCAAACAAACATTAAATTAAAAAAGAAGGGTCTACTACTAACTGCATGTTGTTAGAACAGTAGATGAAAAGAGTGATTCAAGCACTAATCATGGTCAAACTGTTAATATGGAATAAATTCACCACAACTTCTGTTTATTAACAAAAATCATTCAGCTCCAAGTCAAATATATTCCAGTTTAACACTCTCAACTAAGACTAGTAAAACTAAACTAAACTACTGTGTACAAAGAGGAAGGGGAATATGGTTGAAAACCATATTACAGTTTAAGATGGATTTGATGTTTGAAACCAAAGTTTATCTGGAAGAATTTGGGATATGATCAAATTAGCTTTTCACTAATTTTAAAGAAATTTGACTGTTTTCAGACCAATTCACAATGCAAATCCATGAGGTGAATAAAACATTATTTGGCCAAGTAATGTTTTATTGAATGATTTGCTTAATCAAGAACCAAAAACCTTTAGTTAAATGATTCTTTACCTCCTTGAAGTATGATCATGGCCTATGGCACAATTGGTTCTTGTTGGGATCCTCAGGCTTGCCCACCAGAGGGCGCCGAGGATCCTCTTCTGCTCTTTGTTTTTCTCTTAGGTTTGGAGTTACTGTGGGGATCTGGAGATTACCCTCTGTCTCCAGCAGGATGCGCTGTGGGTCTTCTGGAGCTGGAACTTTCCTGCACACCTGTTCCTAATCCTCTCATTAGAAGACCTCTCCTTTATAAGCTCCTGCCTGACCTTGATCCCACGCCCGCGAGTGTTGATCTTAGTTGGAATCCTGTCTCCTCGTGAAAGCTCTGGATGAGCTTAACCTCCTGTCTCCTCGTGAAGCTCTGGATGAGCTTAACCTCCTGTCTCCTCGTGGCTCTGGATGAGCTTAACCTCCTGTCTCCCTCGTGAAGCTCTGGATGAGCTTAATCTCCTGTCTCCTCGTGAAGCTCTGGATGAGCTTAACCTCCTGTCTCCTCGCGAAGCCCAGGAAGAGCACCCTCACTGGAACCCAGTCTCTGGTCTGCAGCTCTGGTGGAGCTGCATCTCAGAAAACCAGTCTCAAGCCTGAAGCTCTTGATAAGCCTAACCAGCTAATCTGCCCTGGTGAGCCAACCCAAGATTCCTACATGGTTGAAACCTGACGACTTCTCTGTGGAGTTTCCCTAGAGGTTCCCATGTAGACTTTTCCCCGTTGTTTCCTGCAGTGAGCTGGAAGCTCAACCAGAAGAATCCTCTGAGTAATCCCCTGTTGTTCCCTGCTGTGAGCTTGGAAGCTCAAATCCAGCCATCTCCCTTTCCCTGCACAGACCCCAGTGAATCAGCCCCCAGCCTGAACTGTTATTCATGTGCTTGTGCCCTTAAATAAACTCTTTGGACTTTTTCCAGTGTCTACGTGTGTGTTCTGCATCTTGGGCTTTACTCTAAGAGAACCCATCATGACAGTTCTAGCACTGATCCCTGCGGGACTCCACGGGTAAACCTGGAGCATCAGGAAGATTTATCATTAACATGAACAAACTGAAATTGGTCAGACATATACGATTTAATCAAGTGTAGTGCTGTTCCTTTAATTCCTACAAAATATACAAGTCTTTCTAACACTATATCATGATCAACTGTGTCAAATGCAGCACTAAGATCTAACAGGACAAGTACAGATAGAATTCCATTATCTGAGGCCATGAGAATATCAGTAGTGACTTTCACCACAGCTGTTTCTATAATGCTATGATGAGCTCCAAAGCCAAACTGAAACTCTTCTTAAAACTGGATGCTACCTTTCTGGTGTAGAGTGGTCGCACACATGTTTGGCAACTACTTACTCAAGAATTGTAGATAAGAAAGGAAGATCGGATATATGTCTATAATTGACTAAGTCATCTGCATGCCAAGAGATGCTTTCTTAAGTAAATGTTTAATTACAGAATCCTTAAAAGCCTTTGGTACATACCGTATTTTAACGACTATAAGGCGCATATAAACGCTCTTTTTTTCCCCTCAAAATGTGCAGTTTCGTCCTTTGGTGCGGTTGGCCCTATGTGTGTTGTTATTTACTGCGGACTTTTGAGACCACCATGCACCATGTAGAACTCCTCGTCTCCTCATTGAGGAGATGATGAAAGAAGCGCTGGCCGGAGGGAGAAATGATGTAAGGAGACCAGGTGTTTTTTTTTTCCACTCATCACCATCTCTTCCCTGTTAATCTGTGACTCCATCTCACAGCTGATGTGAAAAACATGGTGAAACAAAGGTCTGACAAAGGAACTTCAACGTTATTCCATCGGAGTGAACCGGACGCAGCCGGCGAGCAGAAGTAGCTGGTGAGCCGCCCGGCCGCGGACTCTTGACAGCGAAGAAGGGGGGAATTGGCATGTCTGATTTAAGCGCAGCTGTTTAATTCAGAAACAGAGGATGATGACTTTGATGGGTTCGATTAATACTTTGTAATAAATATATGAATAAAACACAATCATACTCAGTTTTGTTCCCGCTCTATTTTTCTACCTGAAAATTTAATTCAACAGCAGCTCTCTGGGCAGGGTCTCCCTCCGGGTTCCGCTGGCGGCTGGCAGGTGTTTTCATCTAAATAATCTAAAGGATTATAAAAAGGATAATAGATAATAAAAGTTTAACATATTCTGTCGGGCAGGTTTCCAGGATTTTAAGTTAATTTATGCTTCATAAGCTGTTTTATAGGAGTGATCACAGCCCTGTGTCATCAGCGATGTGTCTCTCACGCACCAGCCCCCAGGTTTGAATAATACTTTGTAATAAATACAATCTTGGTAGCTATATTTGCTGTGATCAGTGGGAATAAAGTAGTTTTAATATGTTTCTTAAGTGAGAGAAAATCCACCTGAAAAAATCATTGCAGTCAGTTCATCAGAATATCATCCTGCCTACTGTGCTTCTGTCGGAGGCTCAGACCCCCACATACCAGCGGTTTGCCGACAATAGGAATGTCTCACGGCCAGCTCCCAGGTTTTGAATAATACTTTGTAATAAATAAATGAATAAAGCACAATCATACTCAGTTTTGCTCAGCTCTATTTTTTAAATAAGCAGTAGAGGTATTTAAACGTGGCAGAGGACATGTACCTGTATATTAAAAAGCGTGCCCTATAGTCCGGTGCGCCTTATGTGTCGCGTTAAATACAGAAATGGCACACATAACTGAAACTGCGCCTTTTAGTACGGTGCGCCTTATGGGGTCGTGAAAATACGGTATACACTCTAACTCTTTTGTTTTAGATTTTATTTACATCTAATCAAGATGTTTTTGTGAAAAAAAAATGTATCTTCTTCTTTCCCTCTTCTCATCACCATTCATTTTCTGAAGGTTGTCTCTATGAAGACAAATTGTACACATAGTTTCAGCAGTTTTTCGATTGAGACATTTTTTTGTGTCGTGTCTTGCTAATACGTGCTGATATTCATGCATTCTGTTTCCTTTTTAGCAGCAAAACCCTTCGCATGAGAACACAGGTAAACAAATTTATAACTTGCATCTTATCTCTGAGTAGTTGAAGAGATAATTATTGGTTCTCAACCAGAAATCTTGCAAAACCAGTTCATGTTTAAATAACAACAGTAAAGTACTGTAAAGTAAACACTACAGCAGTGTCGGAGTTCAAATATTTTAGGTCCCCTAAGCACATTGCAATTTCAGTGATACACTAGTTGTTCCCCTGGGTCTTTGGATACTGTTGTTTACATAAGTGTTATGTTTCGCCATTTGAATCCGGATAACACGACTTGCATAACCTCTTTAGGATGAGTTGCAGGACAGAGTTGTATGTGCTTGGAAGCTGAAATCCTGGCTTTTCTGTTTAAAAATAGATTTCTTCTCTCGCTCATCCTTAGAACTATTTCTGCAAGGTCAAAGGTCTGAACATGTTGGTAATCAAAGGTGTTTCTTTTTTTTCTTGATGTGCAAGTGAACAGCTGAATCTTGCCAAAACGTGCTAGCATTTCTGTAATGTTCCATGTATTTGTGTAAATATATGGTTTCTCAGCATAGGAGGCTCCTGTCTTCCAGTCTTTAATTGGTATTAATAAGATAACAAAGTTTAACAAAGGTGGTATCCATTGATATAAGTATATTACTGGATTGGACATCACGTCACTAGAGCACGTGACACCAAATGCAAATGCAAAAGCAGCATGACAAGTACACAAAATAGGCCCAAGCCACCTTTTTAAATATATTATATTGCTATGCTAGTTTGGCTTAAATTCTAAGTGAAATCTCATTTACATGAAATCTATTTGTAAAAAATATGACACAAAATAATCAATATTAATTTATAACCGGTTTCTATGAAGGAAAAAAAAAATGTGGTGTCTTCATTCTGTAGTCCAATGTCTTGATCATTAACATAGCTTTGCCAACCCCCAACCATGGACAAAAATGAAAGTACTATTTTGCTGGCTGGGCTCCAGTGCTTATGTTCAGAGGGAACTTCGGAACCCCATATGGAATCATGGGGTTGGAACACTGAGCTGGAGCTGAGTTCTCTTTTCCTCCTATTATAAGAATGATGGTCCTTCACAGCATGAGCTGAGATGACAGTGTGGTCAGAAACAAACACAGGAGCACAAGTGCCTGACCAATTTATAGGCAATGATGGATAAATGCTGTGTCCTCCACACAGGAACCAGCCACCCTCTGTTGGAAAGTTAACTTGTGGTTTCCAAGTAGAACAGTTTGTATACGTTCCATTAGGGAGGATGCCGCAGACAAAGTCAGGGTAGAGGTCAGTGATGGTACTCTGGCATCCTGTTACACGTCCTACCTTCACCGTATTGTTCCTACTAGGTGAGCGAATGCACACCGGGTGTGTCATTCCATTAGGTAGAACAGCCTTCATCTGGGATAACCTCTAACATTGCTGATAGAGAAAAGTGTCTTTACCCCTTTGAACACCTGCTCCATCATAATCTCCCAAGTTGTGGTGTTTGTTAACTTAGCTGGCATAAAATGGAATGCACATGATGCAAAACAAGTAGCCTGTGAGGCGTTCATGGGGGTTATGCATAAGGTAAGTTGCTTGGTAGGTTTAGGCATGACAGAACAAATTTAGCAATCAGTCTTGTTGTGCTGCAGGGCTAAAGCCCTTGCATATGTTTTCCATAGGTTATCAGCATGGTGGTTTGGGATATCGCCCAGCCAAGGGCGAATTGGATTGGATGAACCTCTTCCCTCTTTCACTCAGTGGGTCTGGACTGAAACAGATGTACTGTAACACACAACAGCCACAACGCAAAAGAAGCCCCACCTCCATGGGAATCCCATTTTTGCTAGGTTAGCAGAGATGTTAATTTTACCCAGGACTCTAAAGAACAGGGATCAGTTGATTTCTTCACAGACGTCGAGACCGGTGGCCCTAAAAAACCAAACCCCTTTGTAGTCGGACTTCCCCACTGTTCCAACCTTAGGTGTTTAACACTCTCTGTAACTTACAGTGCCTGAGGTGAATCCAGGATGGTCTTTCAGCAATCTTCACAGCTGTTGGCGTGATCAGGAGCACTTGGAATGGTCCTTCCCATCTTGGGCTCGCCCAGTTCTTCCTTCTGATGACTTCCTTCTGGCAGTGAATTTGCATTGGACACTTCTTTAGACTGCAACATTTCTCTCATGTGGTCTGCTAGTGTCTTTTTTCCTCCTTAGGTGGCATTCGTGTGGTGAACAGGGGTAATTTGTATGGTCTGCCATTATTTCAAACTGAGTCAAACCAATGCTTGTTGGAGTTATTCTCATGTATAGTTTTACTAGGTCGAGGAATTCTGGCCATGGCCTGTTTGTTTCTTCCATACACTTTTTAAGCCTGGATTTAACTGTCCCATTTGTTCTTTCCACAAGTCCTGCACTTTGTGGATGATAAACACAGTGATTCTTTAAGGTTATTTGTAACCTGCTTGCCATTTGCTGAATCACCTGATTCACAAAATGTGGACCATTGTCAATGTAAATTTTCTGTGAGATGTTTGGAAAAACAACTTTGCATAAAGCTTCAGCTACTGTCAATGGATCTGCATGCTTTGCTGATACTATTTCAACCATTTTTGAAAATGCATCAATCATTACTAAACAATATTTGTAAGGGCCACTTTTTGTTAGTTCAGTAAAATCCATATGCATCATTTCAAAAACTCCCTCTGGTTCTGAACAATGTCCTCATTTTGGTCTTATATTACATTGAGGGTTATGTCTAACACAAACTGTACAGACTTTACAAATTTTTTTATGTATAAGAATTAAACCCATATGTTGTAAAATGTTGCTGTATTAAAGTACCATCCCTCCTGTTGAGACATGGCAAGGCCCATGGCTCAAAATAGCTGCTGCTTTGAAAACACTTTTACCGAACCGGTTTGTTACAAACTATTTAGAGTCCTTCTGGATTCACTGTTGCTCCATTTTTTACCCACATTTGTTTTTCTATATTTGTCACAGTTTGCTGTTGATTTAACAATATTTCTAGATCAAGGATATGGTCTGTTTCTTGCCCTAAATAAATATCAGATTAGCCAAATTGTCCTGCTGCTCCCTGTTTTGCAGTTTCATCTGCGAGCCTGTTCCCTTTTGACACTGCAACAGTGCTTTTTGTGTGAGCTCTATATTTAAGCAAAGCTATTTTGTTTGGCAATTGAATTGCTTTCAGTAGTTTTGTAAGTAAGTCTGCATGTACTACAGTTTTGCCTGATGAGGTTACCATACCTCTTTGTTCCCATTGTTTTGCAAAGAAAAAGATAGTTGAAAATGCATACTGACTATCAGTATAAATCATCACATCACATCCTTCTGTCAGTTCACAGGCCCTTAGTAATGCAATTAATTCAGCTGCCTGTGATGAATAATATGACTGAATTTGCTTCGCTTCAATTACATTATGGGGGAGTGACACGACGGCATAACCTTTTTTCGTTTTAACCTAAACCATCTTCAAAACAGGAACCATCAACAAAAAACACTTCTCCTGATGGCAACGGAACATCTGTTAGGTCTGGGCGTCACCAAGTTGTAGCTCGTATGTCTCTGTCTTACAGCCATGTGGTTCTCCCTCATCAGCAGTTGGAATTAATGTAGCTGGGTTTAACACTGTACATCTTTGTATTTTCCAATGAGGTTGTGATAAAAGTATAGCTGTATATGACAACTCACGTGCAGGTGAAAGGAGATTCATTTTTGCTTGCATTAACAATACATCCACTGCATGGGGAACTAGCAAAGTAGTTGGGTGAAACAGAATGACGTCAGCTGAACTTTAGATCGCCATGGCAGCTGCACATACTGCATGCAAATATGGGGTTAGGGCTGCTCCCACGGCGTCTAATCTTTTAGAATAGTATGCTACAGGCTTGAGCTTATCACCATAGGCCTGTAACAACACAGAGGTCATAAAACCAGCTCTACAGTCAACTGTTTGAATAAACGGTTTTTGATAATTTGGTAGAGCTAAAACATTTGCTGAGATAAGCTCTGCTTTTAACTCTGTGAACTGCTGTTCTGCTTCTGGGGTCCACTGAATTGTGTCTGACATGACCATTGGTATGTCATAAATAAGGCATAGAAGAAGCTGAGTTTTTTCTGAATAATGTGGAATCCAAGCTCTACAGTAATTGCACAATCCTAAAAACGACATCATTTGTTTTTTAGTTACTGGCCTAGGCGCACTTGCTATTGCAGTTTTTCGCTCTTCCTGTATCTTTAGATTAGATTAGATGAGATTAGATGAGCTTAATTGATTTCACAGCGGAGAAATTTACTCGTCACATATTGGCATAGTAATTAAAGAAGGTGCAAACAAGGAGGAAAAGGGTGCATTAAGAAGAATAAAACAATATATACCGTATTTTCACCACGCGACTATAAAGGCGCATATAAACGCGATATTTTTCCCCTCAAATGTAATGCGGCTAATCCCTATGTGTGTTTTTTACTGCGGACTTTTGAGACCACATCGATGAGGAGATGATGATGAAGAGTGGCTGAGGGAGGTATATCATCGGGAGACCAGGTGTTTTTTTCCCACTTCATCACCATGGCTGTTTGTCTGTGACTCCATGCGTGCCTATCTCACAGCTGATGTGAAAACATGGTGAAACAAATGAGCGCTGTGCTGTGCTGTTATTCAACAAAAGTAAGCGAGCGATTGTGTACGTGTCGGTATGTGAAGCCGACGTGTGCCAGGACGGTGCCCAGCAGAAAGCATGCGGTTTTACATGCAGAGTCAATGGTTGACGCTGCGGGAATAAACTATATAAAAAGGTCCCGCAGCGCAGCGTTTTGGCAGCAGAGTGCAAAGCAGCGTCCGGGGGCGATTTAAGCATCTGACGCCGCCGCCAACGCAGCGCTGCTGCTGCTCATGATGGAAAAATTGAAGTTTTGCTGCTGGAAGCGCCGCATCAGCCAATCAGAGAAGCTGATCTGAGGGAGCTGACAGCGAGACAGACACATTGCTGATGATACACGTATCTGTGATCGCTCCTGTGAAACAGTTTATTGACTCAGTTTTGCTCCAGCTCTATTTTTTCTACCTGAAAACTTTAATTCAACAGCAGCCCCAGCCTCTGGGCAGGGTCTCCTCCTGGGTTCACCGGCGGCTGGCAGGTGTTTTCATCTAAATAATATAAATCTTGCAGCTATATTTGCTGTGATCCGGTGGGAATAAAGAGTAGTTTTGAATATGTTTTAAGGCGAGAAAGTCCACCTGAAAACTTAATCATTGCAGTCAGTTCATCCAGATTATCATCCTGCCTGCGCCACTATTTCTGTCGAAGCCGCTCAGCCCCCGACATACCAGCGGTGCGCCGACTGCAGCCTCTGGTCGGGTTGCCTCCGGGTTCACCGCGACGGCTGGCAGGTGTTTTTCATATAAATAATCTAAACTGCAGGCACCAGGATACCGGTAATAAAAGTGAACATATTCCGTGGCGGCAGGTTTCAGGATTTTAAGTTAATTTGCAGGAGGCGATCCACAGCGGCTCTGTGTCATCAACAATCGTAATGTCTGTCTCACGGCCCAGCTCCCAGGTTTGATTAATACTTTGTAATAAATACATGAATAAAGAAATTACAATCGCTACCTCAGTTTTGCTCCCGCTCTATTTTTAAATACGCAGTAGAGGTATTTAAACGTGGTAGAGGACATGTACCTGTATATAAAAAGCGGCGCCCTATAGTCCAGTCGCCTTATGTGTGTGTTAAATACAGAAATGGCACACATAACTGAGACTGCGCCTTTTAGTGCGGTGCACCTTATGGGCGTGAAAATACGGTAAATATACAGTATATCCATGGTATATACAGTATATCAAGATAAATAAGGATTAAAAGTGCAAGTGTACATGTTGTTGGGATCCAGAGGCTGTGCCCGGACCAGAGGGCGCCGAGGATCCCCTCCTGATTGTCTGTTCACCAGTTTGGTTCTGGAGATCCACCTTTCTCCAGCAGAGAGCGCTCCTGGGTCTCCTGAGAGGAAGCCACTACTACACACCACGCGCTCATCCACCCGTGATTAGGAGACCAGCTTTATAAGCAGCAGCCAGACCTTCCTTCAACGCTGCAGTGTTGACCAAAAGTTCTGCTTAGCGAACCTGAGCCTCTGTTAATCTTAGAGAATCTTAGTTGGCTCTAGAGAGAACCTGGATTCTAACCTGCCTCTGTCTTCTTTGCTCACAGAAAACCCGACTGAAGTCTGAAGCTCTGGATGAGCTTTACCTGGAAACCTGCCTGCCTGCCCAAAGAAGCCAAACCTGAAGATATCAGTCTGGATTCCTCCAACAGCTCTCAAGGAAGAGCTAGGAAACCAAGTCAAGGTCTGAAACTCACAAGTCAGAAGCTAGACGCTGCTGCTGCTGAGCTACCTGCTGAATCTACAGTCTCTGGACCCAACTGGTTCCCCCCCTCTCAAAGGATCTGCCAGAACCTCATCTAGGCCATCTAAGTTGCCTGGCTAATCAAACTATCCAATCTCTGCAGATATCAGTGATTCCAGTCCCGGACCTGTACCAGAACCAGTTCATAATTACTCTGTGTGTTTTTCAATCAAACTCCCTGTTACAAACTTTTACCTCAGCTTCCTGTGGTGTTCTGCATGTGGGTTAAGCCTCTGAATAAGCCTATCATGACACATGTATTGCACACAATGAAAAACAAAACAAAACAAAAATAAAAATAAGAAATAAAAAATAAAAAGATTAAAAACATTTAAAGGTAGTAGCACAGAGGTTTGAGGTGACATATGTACAATCCAGATGGCGCTTATATACAGGTGGGTTTACTTTAACGTTAATTGTAGTGGGTGAGGAACAATGGTGAGGTAGTGGTGTGACTATTCTATTCACATATATTGCACAGAATTGTTTTATCTGCGGCCTGTATTGCGATTTTGGAACTATTTTAACTGGATCTACAGTTGTCAATAGTCCTACATCAGTTGGTCCTGTAGACCACAAGTCATTTGGGATATCTTTTAAATCATTTTCATCAGATTGTGTTAGCAAAGAATGCTGTGTTATTTTATCTCATGTCATCATCTCATCAGATATGCTTTCTGCAGCTTTTAAATGCGGGAGCCTGTGTCTCTCCACTGTTCTTCACTGTTCTTAAAGAATGACAAATGAGGTACCCATGGTAAGCGATACATTGCTTGCATCTGTGTAGAAAGCATAACAGTAACTGCTGCGAACAAACTCCCATCTGTGTACATATTTTGTGTAGCCATGATCGTAATTTCCTGCTTCAGAAACTGTTTTGCAAACTTTTAATCTGGGGTTAAGTATACATTCATAGTGGTGTATAGATCAGCTAACGCAGTTTCATCCTGTGGATCTGTCAATGTGCTTCTAGCATTTTGCATAAGTTCGCTTTTCTCTTTTATTCGGAGTAGAGACGGCAAGCATAGTGCATAAAACACAGGAGGATTTTGTTGCAATGCCATTACATGTTCTATACGTAGAGCCTTAATGCCCCCCTGTGTGGGAAAAATTGCAATGCCTAATTTTTCCATCCAGTCCCGTCCTAACAGATTAATGGGGCATATACTACATATATGCTTCCAATCGGTAGAGTTATTAAAAAAGCATGGGATTAATTTCCATTATTATGCTGATGATACCCAGCTATATCTGTCTATTAATATCAGATGAAGATAACCCATTACATTGATTACAGACATGTCTCGAAGACATAAAAGCCTGGATTACTCTTAACTTTCTCCTTCTGAGTGCAGACAAAACCAAAGTTTTGGACCTTTAAGGAAGGTCTCTGAAAAAAAGCTGATTAGTCAGTCACTTTATTTGGATGGGATGAGATTAAACTGATTTCAGGTAATAAAGTAAAAAAATCTTACTGCTGTTATTTTTG
Source organism: Cyprinodon brontotheroides (assembly GCA_018398635.1). Taxonomy (NCBI): domain Eukaryota; kingdom Metazoa; phylum Chordata; class Actinopteri; order Cyprinodontiformes; family Cyprinodontidae; genus Cyprinodon; species Cyprinodon brontotheroides. Next base: position 1,894,196 of record JAGKQL010000047.1, on the reverse strand, counting down.
ATCAGGACACCTGTCCTGTTTTACAAATCCCATATCAAAGAGGTTTCTAAATTTTCCTTCTTTCATCTATGAGAATATGTGACAAGAAATGAGAAGAAACATCCTCAATGTCAGGGGTGATGTACATGAGAAAACTAATGATCCTATGCATTTGTTACTTTAAGGCTGCACAATTGTAATTCTTTCCTATCAGGAAGTCCACAAGCTGTAGTTACAATCCTTCAAGCCGATCAAAAATGCTGCAGCCATGGTTTCGGTGACAATTGGACTATTTTGATTCTTCACTATCCTGGCTTCTCTTCATTATCTTCCTGTTAAATCTAAATAGAACCCAAAACCCCTTATCACAAATAAAAGCCTTAAATGGTAAGCTCCATCTTATATCAGAGATCTGATTGTTGAATTTCCTTATGTTCGTAACACAGCACTTAAGCTCTCCAATCTGCAGGAAGGTTTTAGAGTGGGTCCTGGGGTGTAAAAGGAGAATGGGAGGCACATCTTTTTGGTATCAGGTTTCTCTCCTCTAACTTACTACCAGTTTTAGTGGGGTGAGGCAGACACCCTAATCCATATTTAAGGAGTAGTGTAAGGGTTTCTTTATGATAAAACTTATAGTTAACTCAGGTTATCTTGAGGGCCATCTCTATAACAGGGTGTCCAACCAGTCGGTCGCGGTCTACCAGTCGTCGTGGGAGTTTTCAGGTAGATGTGAGGTTTTACAATGTAGACTTATTTATAGCTATGACAAAAAGTTTTGCATCGATCATTGATCATGAGGGAGCAATGTGTATTTTTCATAATAATAAAATGAAAAATAGAAAGGCGCTAAAGCAAACCTTTTTTATGCATGCTGATTACTGGAGCATGGTTTTGCCACGGTTTTTAGGTTGTTACCAAGGGACTCTAATGTGCGAAGAAGGAATCTGAAGGAATAATGAGATAATGACATCCCTATCACAACTGATGGGGCTCAATCTATGGTTGGAAGAGCGCACTGCTGGATTCGTTACTCTGTTCAAGCTGTATGAAACTTTCAGGATTTTGGGAATACAGCGGTATAATTCATCAACAACAACTGTCGGGCAGTATTTTAAATATGAAGCATGTCATGGATGTTGCAATGAAGATGTAGCTTGCTTTGTTCAGGCCAGGGTTTACAGAGGCATTTATTTTGTGCCCAGCTTGAGGCAGATGCGAACCACACTGATCTGCTGCTGCTTTTGCCTAGAAGTGAAGCACACATTTTTGGGGAATCTCTGAGGTCACGGGATTCCGTGGGATCAGGAGTCGAGTATTAGTAGCGATCCGCATTGATTGGGGCCCGATTTACAGGGCGGTACGTGCTTAGCGAGAACAGGCGGGGAGTGGGAACAAACCAATAGTAACAAAAAATAAGCTTGGGATCGATGCAAAAATAAAAAAACAGAAAAGAAAAAAAAATACAGTACTGAAATACGATTTTGTAGTTTTTTTTTTCCCTTGAAGCCTACACTATAAATCTGCAGTCAAAAACCACACGACCCAAAACCAACAGTGCTTCTGCTCTAAGTTTTCACCAGCTCAAAAACAAAAATTAAGGGTGGTGCAGGGCGGTCATTCTGAATGGGAGGCCCGGAATGGGGTGGGGGTAATTTCACCAGGAGGTGGGGACAGTACAGGATTTAGATTTCTACTCTGGCCCGGGAGGGGTGGGACACAATTTTTTTCTGTGGGAGTGGGACGGGACAGGAGTGAAAATCCACTCCCGTGTCAGTCTCTACTGGTGGCTGAGTCGTGGCAGATTCTTCGAAAGATTTTTGGAACTTTTGCCTAAAATTAAAGAGTTTCTGAAACAGTCAACAACCCATTTTGCTGTATGTTATATCTTCACATCCACATAGTTTGTACTTAGTATTTTCCTGTTTTTATCTGTTTCCCTGTTGAATTTTAATCCATCTGCCAGTTTCTCTGCCAATGCCAATGCCCGGTGAAGTTTCATTCTGAAATAGTGGACTTCCATTCTCCTTCTTCTTGCTTTGAAGCGATCTTAGACTTAGACAGATTTTATTTGTCATTTTGTTTACACAAGTGTAAAACAAAAAGAAATTTTGTTTGGAACAGCTCTATGGACGGTTTCATATATATTGTCATGATTTAATTAAGATCTGACCCACAATGCTGGTAGGAAACCAGGAAAAGTTTGCTTTATTTTTATTTAGTATAATGAGATTAGTCAGTGCTGCTCTGAACACTGCTCAATGAACTGAAAGGTGAGGAGAAGACACAGCGGTTGGTTCAGGCTCAGTAGGAAATTTGGATGGATTTGTTTGCTGACTCACGTTTCCAGAGGAGTTGTTGAATACTTGACTCCAGTCTGTATGCTGTAGTTCAAGTGTTTGTCTGATTCGATTTTAGTCTAAAAAAAACACAGAAGCAAGCCACAAGTAAAGTGTGTTTTAACACACCGCGCGCACGCCAGCCAGCAGCAGCAGCCAGCCAGCTGTAGCCAACCAGCCAGCAGCAGCCAGCATACTGCCAGCAGCAGCCGCCCATTGCAGAAATCCCAGTCAGTAGTGAAGTAGTAGTGAAGTGAAATAGTGAAGTGAAAAAAAGAAGACGGAACATGGTGTGAGATTCTTGCGGCGTTTGTTGGACTTACTGTTTATTCTCACCTGTGCAAACAAAAAAAACAAATACTGCCCATCCCTTGTGTTTGGCTTGGTAGATCTCAGCATGCCGTCAACTTCAAAAGTAGATCTTGGTTTAAAAAAGGTTGGGCACCCCTGCTCTATAGGCTGCTATAGGCTTAGATCTAACTGGAGTATATAAGGGCCCCTTCTTCATACATCTGCTTCATTCTATATCTATTCTACAACTCTGCAGAATTTGTTTGTTCAATCTCTAACGCTATGTTCTCTCTGACTTTCTAATAGTAGCTACATCTGGTCTGTTCCTGTTTGGCTGTGACAACATCCTGGAAAGAAATATCAGCTGTGCTGCTGCCATCAACACCTTTGTTTATAGATATTGGAGATTGGCCTGTTTTTCTGTGTAGTCCTGTTTTTCGGTGTAGTCCTTTTTCTCTGAATGTTTTTGGTTTATTGTTTATTTATTTAGATCCCCATTAGCTACTGAGTCAAAGCAGTAGCTATTCTTTCTGGGCTCTTAACATTTTTAGCTGAGTATTAATGAAAACAAATACAGAAGTACACACACACACACACACACACACACACACACACACACACACACACACACACACACACACACACACACACACACACATAGTATAGTATGAGCTATTATATGTACAAAACATTACCAATCTCTGAAATAAAAAATTACAGAAAGTGGAGGTTTTCGGCTGGGCTACCTCTTGTTTAGGTTCTTGTTTACCCTCTGCTAAGTCAGAAGTGTTGGCTGGAAAAGAGGAGGATGACTTTAATTCTGATCTGTCTGAGGTTCCCGAGGAGTGTAACGACCTAAGATAAGTCTTCAATAAGGCCACTGCTTTGCCCCCATATAGACCTTATGATTGTGGGATCGAGTTGCTGCAAGGTACTACACTCCTGAGAGGAAGGTTATACCTTATTTTCACGACCATAAGGCGCCACCGTACTAAAAGAAGCAGTCTCAGTTATGTGTACCATTTCTGTATTTAACACACATAAGGCACACCGGACTGTATACGTGGAGGAGACCCGGCCCAGAGGCTGCTGTTGAATTAAGTTTTCAGGTAGAAAAATAGAGCGGGAACAAAACTGAGTATAATTGTGCTTTATTCATGTATTTATTACAAAGTATTAATCAAACCCACGAAGGAGCCGTGGGGCAAATTTTCTATGTCTTGTCGTGCACCGCTGGTATGTGGGGGTCTGAGCGGCACCGACAGAACTAATATTAGAAGGCAGAATGATAATCTGGATGAAATGACTGCAATGATTAAGTTTTCGAGGTGGATTTTTCTCACTTAAAAACATATTAAAACTACTTTATTCCCACTGATCACAGGAAATATAGCTGCAAGGTGTATTTATTACAAAGTATTATTCAAAACCTGGGAGCTGGCCATGAGACAGACACATCGCTGATGACACAGGGCTGTGATCACTCCTCTGAAACAGTTTATTGGCGCCTAAATTAACTTAACTTAAATCCTGAGACCTGCTGCGACAGAATATGTTCGCTTGTATTATCCTCTATTATCCTTTTATAATCCTTAGAATAAGTTTTCAGGGTAGAAAAATAGAGCGGGAGCAAAACTGAGTATGATTGTGCTTTTATTCATGTATTTATTACAAACTATTAATCGAACCCATCAAAGTCATCATCCTCTGTTTTCTGAATTAAATTAAACAGCTGCTAAATCAGACATTCCAATTTCCCCTTCTTAAGCTGTCGAGTCACTTTCGTGCGGGCGCTCTCCTCGGAAATGATGAGTCCAAGCATCAACAATCCATCCATCAAGCGGTTGCGTAACTTGCCCGGCGCTGCCTTCCACTTTCGGGTCGTGGAATTATTCTGCCGGCAGAATATGTTCACTTTTATTATCCTGCTGTCTGCAGTTTAGATTGTACCAGTTAGTTCTGACCTGCGGCTGAAGCAGCTTTGCTGCTATGCCTGCAGCTGATTGCAAAATCTGTCATGATGCGATGGTTTTACTAGCCCAAATGCAGACTCACAGACACAGAGGGAGGATTAAAGTCCAGTATTTAATTGGAACCAGTTGACAGACTGACAGGTTGCAGATTCAGACAGGCATGGTGGCACAGGTAAAACACAACGATCCAGCTCAGAGGGGAGGTCACACTCAGCTTATATAGGAAAGGTTTCCTTAATCAGCAAATAGACAACAGCTGTCCATGCTGAGCCAAAGCTCCCCAGGCTGGATCCACGGCGCCCTCTGGTGGGCAAAGCCCGGATCCTGACAAAAGTGTGTCTGGCGCGTACGTTGGGCGGAGCTATCCTATAATTTCTTTGCCTTACAGCTATATTTGCTGTCCAGCAGCAAAACTTCAATTTTTTCATCTCGAACAACAGCAGCGGCGTTGGCGGCACGTCAAGCGCATCAGATGGCACTAAGCGCTCGGCGGCGCTGCGCTGCTTTTGCCAAAATGCGCTGCGGTACCTTTTGCTAGCGCCCTATACGCAGGCGTCAACCATTGACTTTGCATGTAAACCGCTGCTTCTGCTGCACCTGCTGCGTCCGGTTCACACCGAATGTCGGCGGTTGAATAACAGCGAGCACAGCGTTCATTTGTTTTACCATGTTTTTCACATCAGCTGTGAGATGGGCACGCATGGAGTCACAGATTAACAGCAATGGTGATGAGTGGAAAAAACCACCGGTCTCCTTACATTCACCTCCCTCAGCCACTCTTTTCATCATCTCCTCAATAAGGAGATGAGGAGTTCTGCATGGTGCATTGTGGTCTCAAAAGTCTGCAGTAACAAGACACATAGGGAGCACCGCACCAAAGGGCGCGCCGCACATTTTGAGGGAAAAAAAAGACGTTTATATGCGCCTTATGGTCGTGAAAATACGGTATTTCCTATCTGCCCCAAAATCACAAGCCATGGAGAAATATATCTCTGATTCGCTAAAACAGGAATTATTCGTCCTTGTTCTTTCCCTGGTGGTGCGCGCTTCGTTTTTTGTTCGGAAAAAGGACAGTTCTTTTAGACTGTGCATAGACTGCAGAGGTCTTAATGATATTAAGATCAAGAATCGCTATCCTATTCCACTTATCAATTCAGCTTTTGATCAGATTCAGGGGGCTAAAATATTTACTAAGCTGGATTTCCACAATGTGTACCATTTGGTAAGAACCTGTGAGGGTGATGAGTGGAAGACAGCTTTCAACACCCCTAGTGGATACAATCAATACCTAGGTGCATTTTAGTCTCACCAGTGCTACAACCATCATTTGCTAATTTCTATAGAAGACTCATCAGAAAATACTGCACCCCTTCATGTCCTCACTTCTGCTAAGGTTAAGTTTTGTTGGAATGAACAGGCTGATCAAGCCTTTTAAAAACCTAAATCTCTGTTTACCTCCACAGCAGTTCTGGTTCCTCCCGACCTTGAAAACAACATGAGTTGGATGCCTCCAGCACTCGGGTCGGGGAGAAATCAGCATTCCCCAAGAGGTTGCCCTAATGACCGTTTGTTGTTGTTGATGTTTTAAGAAAGAAGGTCTTAGAGTTTTGTCACAATTGTCACTTGTCACTTGCATCCTGGTGCACAGTTTGGGTGGCCTTCTCTCTCCTCAGATGTATTGGAGTTTATGACAGCTTGCCCCCTATGCAATCAGTCCAAGATGTCTAAAAGACAGACATCCGGTTTTCTTCTACCTATCCTGTCTCAACCATGGTCTAACATAGCTATGGACATCATTACCGTGTTACCCTGTTCTGAAGGTCATTCTCACCAGCATTGACAGGTTCTCTAAAATGGGTCATTTGATTCTGCTGCCCAAACTCCCTTCACTAAGGAAATGTGAGATATTCTCACTCGTGAGGTGTTCTGCCTTAAAAGGGAACCCCGTTTTTTTTTACATTGGGCCCTTGATTTTACGTTATTACATCATGTTCTACTCACCCATATGAGTTTTGTGTCTCTTGGAGCTGTTCTGCAGATTTTCGGTTAGGTTATATCCAAGTAACGACTCCCTATGGGCAACGACTTGAAGGCACAAACTAAACTGTTCATAATGTATTCTTTCTGGTACGCCAGCATTCATAACATGTAGGCAAATCACTGTCCCCCAGACATCTGCGGTTATATTTTTTATATTTATATTTTTTAAGAACAAAGCAGAGTGTGTATAACATCATCCGCGCGCACGCCGGACTGGAGTTGTGACAGGCAGCCACAGGCTGCTACTCTCTCTCTCCCCCCTTCTATTCATTAGGCTAGCTAATCTGAATCGTTCAATTCCATTTCGAGAGCGAGATCATCTGTGGTAGTAGCACTAGACATCTTCCAGGCATGTAAGTAAAACTAGCTGCAGTTCAGCCGGACAGGATGAATGAATGGTAGCCAGCCAGCGCGCGCGTCCTCAATTTGTGTCCCAGTTCTGCACAGAATTCTACTCTCTGTTGGAGATCTCTGTCAGTTCGTCATCTAGTTCTATGGAGACTAGCTAGGCAATGCCAGAACCTCGATATGCTTCTCTCAGAGTCACTCCTTGGTTATCCTGGCTTTGTGCTTCGGGTCATTGTCATGTTGGAAGACCCAGCCTTGACCTATGTTCAATACTCTTAGTGAGTGAAGGAGGATGTTCCCCAAAATCTCTCAATACATGTCCCTGGTCACTCTCTCCTTAAAACAGGGCAGGCACACTGTCCCATGTGAGGAAAAACAACCCCCAAAGCATGATGGTACACCCCCATGGTTCAGACTTTAACTTAGACAAACTTTATTGTAATTTTGTATACAGAGTGTATACCAAACAAAATTTTGTTTTCCATTTCCTAAAGTGCAGCAATGATCAAATGTAAACATTGGGAGAAAAAAAAACATGGTGCAAAAAAACAAAGACGCATTGATATTATCAGTTTGATGCAAGACTGTGACATGTTTTAGATTTATTCAACATTCAGCTTTTTTAATTTTTTTTTCAACATTCAGCTGTCTGATGGTAGTGGGGAAGAAGCTGTTTTGGAATCTGCTAGACCAGCATTGAATGCTGCAAAGCCTCTTCCATGAGGAAAGAAGGGAGAATAGTCCATGGCAGAGGTGTGAGGGTTCATTGATAATGATACGGGCTCGGGACATGAAATGTCTTTTATGGAGGGAAGAGGGGCCCCGATGATTTTCTCTGCTGTTCTCACCACTCTTCTCACTTTTTTCCAGTGTGTGGCGCTGCAGCCTCCACACCATACACTGAGACAGCTAGTTAGAATGCTCTCTATGGTGCTTCTTTAGAAGGTGGTAAAGATGGGTGGGGGTAGGTGGGCTCTCCTCATCATCTGCAGGAAGTACATGTGCTTCTATGCCCTTTTGACCAGTGAGGTGGTGTTTTACAGTCCAGGTGAGGGTGTCTGGGATCAGGGGTGGACTGGGACAAAAAATTGGCCCTGGCATTTTGGACTAGACTGGCCCACCACATTTTTTTGGTGTACTGAATGTTTATACCAACTGTGCAATACCTTGAGGCCAGGTTCATGGAAATTAGTGAGAGTGGACACTTAAAATACTTCTTCTTAGATGAGAGAGAGAGAGAGAGAGAGAGACAGAGAGAGAGAGAGAGAGAGAGAGAGAGAGAAAAAAGTGACAGTCAACCACACAAAGTGTGCTGGTGCACATGCCTCCAATCAGACATCCCAGTAATAAATGAGATTGTGTCAGAAGTCTCTCCAAATGCAATACATACAAAACAAAATAAAGCATGATGTTTCTCACAATATGTGAGCCACCTCCTGTTGGTTGCATTTTTAGTGGTGAATACCAACTGGATTTTTTTTGCTTTGTTGTGGGTGGTGATTCAAAAAGTTTTGTAAAAGACAAGGATCAGGACGGGCAAAGAAACCTATTTCCTCCTGCTCTCTGCTCTCATCTCTATCGCCATGTCTCTCCTCAGCTGCACTGACATCATGTTCACTGCTCGGTTTTCCGTCACCTCCACTACAACCACAGACATCCCAGGTTCCAAAAACTTATTTCAGGGAGATGCTTAATGAAGATAAATTGTGCCTTCATCAATAGTGGATTAGAGATATACGGTGAAGTTCACAAGAGGGCCAATTTAATTCAGTTTGGTTCAGGTAGATATTTCATAATGCAGAAAATAACTAAAATAAATCTGATTGAACAATTTATTTATGATGCTTTATAGTAATAAATAAGTGTCATAAAATAGTTGCTCACATGCTTGCACTAATTAACTGCGCCCATGTTTTTATAAAATAAATAATTGCCAAAAATGTTTTTTGCTCATGTGCTCTGTGCGCTCGCATTTTATTTGGTGCCCTATTGTGCCCCTGTATAGTACTGGGTCAGCTGACGCCCCTGGTCGCACCCCCGCGCCATACATGCACCCATCATTGTTTACCTTCACTAGACATGGATACACCCTTCTTAGTATGTTCTAAGGCAAAATGAGTTCACTGTAAAAGAGTAAACTGAAACTTATTGGTTTATTTTTTCTGACTGATCCAATCAATCAGCTCTCTGATCAACCAGTCGCCTGGATCGCTGGTTGAACAGAGAGCATCACCAACAACCTCCTCCTCACACCACAATCTCTCTTGTTGTTCGGCGCAATCACAATACTTTTAATCCGCACATGATGCATGAATTATTGTATTGCCTGATTGCTCTCACTCGAATAATAAAAACACCAGCAGAAGAGTTTCAAATCGGATAATTTGTCCGACTCAGCGGGCATCCGTGGAACAACCTATCTATATCAGGGAGAATTGGGATGTCTGCACCACCACCATCATATTTTATATCAGGTTAGCAGATGACGTGCCTGCTGTTGGGAACATGTCAGTCAGTTTGATACATTTCACAGCGTCCGTTTGAAATTAGTTGTTTCTTTTTTTAGCACAGTTTCTCTGCACCTCCCTTTCGTATCTTATCCATTACTACTGTGAACACCGCTGCACAAAGTTCCAGTGGAGAGTGAAAAGGTGTTTTTCTACTTTCTGATTGGCCTAGCCCTTTTAGACCTTCAAGGGCCGGATGATCGGAACAAGACTCTTTAAGTAACAAGGCCCGATATAATAAATATTAATATACATGTCGGGTCTGCCGGCTCCAAACAGTTACGTCGGCCCACCGGGCAAATGCCACGCGGACACCCGATTACCAGTCCATGCATGTCTGTGATGAGCACCCAGAGAAATTTGGGGCTGTTGGACCACCTCTACTTCTGAGCTGTCGATATGTCGCGGAGCGAGGTTAGGCTGATTTATCCTAGGGTGACCAAACGCCCCAGATTTCCCCGACATATCCCGTATTTCACGCCCCGTCCTGGGCCGGTTTTTAGAAAGTGAGGAAATGTCCTGATTTTTAAATTACCTTTAATTGGACCATTACATTTACAGGCACTAGGGCACTGCACACCCACTGCTTGATGACGTAATCCCCCTGAGCCGCCTCAGTGCGGGCAGCCCTTGTTCTTAATCAGAGGCTCTGTTCGAAAACTTGGGCTGCATCCTCCAAGGACGCGGTCTACCTAGACTGGATCCTTCGAGGTCTTTGAAAATAAGGAAGCCTGAAGAGTTTTGGCTGTAAATTCGAACAGGTCCACTCCCCTTCGGAGGGTTTTACCGCCGTATGCTCTGTTGCTTAGCAAGCGTGAAAGTTGACACACAAAAGCAGGAAAAAAAGAATGAATACCCCAGGGTTTTCAAAACTGTTTGTTTATTTATTTATTTTTTAAAGTTAAAGTGAACAAAGACTACACTCACAAGAATCCAGAGTGGAATAAAGATTCCAACCACCGGGAGCATGAACAAATAAAATCAAATGTAGTGATAGAAACCTTAGTCATTCAAATAACATGCTGCTGTCATTCTGCACATCTCTGATGTTGCTCCTATTTTCAAATATCCATCACTGTAAAAATGTCCATAGCTGCATATTGGTTATGAATTCTCCAGTTTTATATTGTTAAAACACTTTACAGAATTGTATTGTTTATATGTTATTCTTATACATTTTCTAAGGTCCACATTTGTGTGACCATTTTTATATATCTTTCTGCTGCTGTAAATTTGCCCATTGTGGGACAATAAAAAGGGATTTTCTATTCTTCTATAAAGGGTTAGAAATATATAAGTAAATCTAAAACAATGTATGTACAAAATATATCTGCAAAATCTCTAATATTCAACAACAAAAACAAACTTAGTTAAGCATATTGTGCAAAACACAACAATAAAAAATTTTAACTCCTATCAGATTTATAGTCCCCACCCTGTAGATATATTAGAATCTGTCCTTAAATTACAGCCAAACCCATTTACACAGTAACAGATTAAAAACCTTTAGATAAAACCAAACATTACCACCACATATCTGACTCTATAACCATTAAAACAACTATTTTTCATTTCTATTTTCTATTCTTTTTCTATTCTATTTTCGAACTATTCACAGACTTGTATTATATTAAACTGAACTTCCAATTTTCACCACTGTTCGGCGCCAAGTAACATTTCCTCTGATCACGGAGCAAATCCCGATGATGAGACATTATTTCTTTCATTGTGCTATTTATTCATTACAGGAATTGTTAAGCATTTTTATTAAATACATCTTGAATAAAATTATCCTTTATTATTGGAGTTATTGCTGTTGACTTTTACTGAAAATCATTTTTAATAAATCAACTGTAAATATGTTATTGTAGGATTACGTAGGCCTATGTTAAGTGAGTGCATGCCACAGACATCTCTATGCATGGAAACAGAGATCCCCCTCCCCCACGCTCCAAGGTGTCCTGGTTTTCCCAAATGAAAATATGGTCACCCTGATTTATCCTGAAGTCAACAATTATCTCTTTTGTTTTCTCCACATTCGGGATCAGGTTGTTGTCCCTGCACCAGTCCACCAGCTTATCCAACTCCTCTCTGTAGCCCTGGTTGTTGTCATCTCAGATGAGGCTGAAAACCATAGTGTCGACTTCATGATGTGATTGGTGGTGGACCTGGGGACGAAGTTATGCGTCATCAGGGTGAACAGCCGGGGGCTCAGGATGCAACCCTGAGGGCAGCCTGTGCTTAGGGTGACGAAATCAGAGGTGTTCTGTTCGACCTGGACTGATTAAGGTCTGTTTGTGAGGAAGTCCAGCCCAGCTGTTCCAGTTTTCCTATCAGATGCTGTGGGATGATGATTTTGAAAGCTGATCTGAAGTTCAGAAATAGCATCCACACATGGGTGTTCTTCTCCTCCAGGTGTGCCAGGCTCAGGTGGAGAGCAGCAGAGATGGCGTCCTCAGTGGAGCGGAGGCATCGATAAGCTTGAACTGTAATGGGTCGAATGTTGGCGGCCAACTAGAGAGGATGTGTTCTTTAACCAGCGTTTTAAAAGCACTTCATCATGATCAGAGTGCGACAGGCCGGTAATCATTTAATGAGGTGACCATAGGCTTCTTTGGGACTGGAATAACGTTGGCAGACTAGAAGCATGCTTGCACTATGGATTGGTCCAGCAAGATGTTAAAAATGTCTGTGAGGACACCAGCCAGCTGATCTGCACACTCCTTATACACCGGCCCAGGTATGTTATCAGGCCCTGGGGCCTTCCTCGGATTGACTGTCCTCAGAGTTTTCCTAACTTCAGCTACATCCAGGTTTAGTGTCTCCTCCGCTTGGTATGGAATGGCTTTCAATGCTGGAGTGCTGTTTAGTGCCTCAAACCTTCCAAAGAAGTTGTTCAGTTTATTAGGAAGTCAGTGTTTGCTGCATCTACCGAGGGGAAAGGTGTGTTGTAGTCCGTGATCATCCGAATGCCTTTCCTAGCAGAAAAATGATTTAAGTGATGATAAACATAAAAATTTGTTAGTCAATAGCCACAAATTCCAATGCAGCATACGTTTCAAACTTACCACTGCAAAAAAGAAATGTATGAAATTGTATCAGATGGCTGAACTGACTAACATTACCACATAATAAATTAAAAAAGAACAGAGAGCTTTTCCAAACCAAATTTCTTTTTGTTTTACACTTGTGTAAAGAAAATGACTAATCTGTCTATATCAATATATATCTATCTATAATAAACATTACTGGTAAGAAAATAATATCAAAATAATATGCTTTGTTAATGGTTGTTCACAAGTGATATATATAAACATAATAGTGGCTTTTAGAAAAAATGCATCAAGCTTTAGAAATGTAATCTTCGTTTAGCTCCCAGTCCCTCTATCTTATGCTCTTAGATTTCCAACCACATGAGGTTAAATATAAGAACCCTAGTTTAGAAATTAATGCTAAGTTAGAATTTGCTCAATAACTGACCATAATTGAAGAACATTGGAATATGGAACAAACAATGTTGTAACTTGTTCAAGCATGTGTTCAGAAAGTGCAGATTGAGTTTCACAAGTCCCAATGACACCATGAAAAAATGGTAAAATTCTGTTACAGCAGAGCACTCTTACCACTGAATCCAACTGTAGTATTTACGGTATTAAACTGTGGCTGTGATTGAACGTTCGCCCTACCCCTTAACCCCTTGATAAATATACAGAACGTGGACATTATAGTTTAGTTCATATAGTGGGGTTGGGGAGGAAGAAACATAACATGTCTTCCTATATACCTTTTTTAAGAAGTTTGGGGGAACTTCTTAAAAAACACATTGAGGAGAAGATAGCTTGTTTATTCCAAAGTTTCTCCTAGGCATCCATGTAATGTCTTTACTCAGTGTCTGCTGCCATATGACTTGGTGTTTGACTCCCCCTAGTGTAGCAAGTTTGCAGTGTTTTCAACTTTATGCTGTTTTTCTGTATTTGCAGCCCTTTACTGCTTGCTTCCATCAGGGTCTTTTAAGGTTGTTCAACCTTTGGTGGCATCAACCAGGCTACCCAAATGGGTTCATTTGTTAAAAGACAGTAGCAGTGTATAAGAAATTTTTGAAATTAAAATAAAATGAGATATGCTGTAATAGCTAAATGCTGTGTTAAGTTATACAAGATTTAGTTCCAAGTGGAAAATACCAATATTTTTGTGAAAAAGATAATCACAAATGTATTTGAATAAATATCTTATTAATTTCTACTAAGTTTGACAAATATTCTTGAAACTATCTAATCTAGGTAAATTTTAACTTTGCATATTCACCAAAGGCTATGGAGCCACTCCTGTGGCTTAATGGTTATATTTTTGGTTATCAGTGATGTTTTTAGGACCCTATATTAAAACCAGCTTAGAACTAGGTAAGATGTTTTAAGTCATGGATGAGCAAAGCTCAAATTATGGACAAAAGAATGCAGTGGTGTCAAAAGTGAACACATTTGTGCTATTTAAGAAGTAGAAGTATAGATACTGCAGTTTAAAAAGACTCGTATCAAGTTGATACTTCAGTAAAGTGTTGAAGTATCAACTTGACCCTCTTTTACTCAAGTAAAAGTGAAAAAGTAGCAAACATTTCTAAAACTACTTAAAGTATAAAAAGTAACCTTTTAAAAAAACAGACAGCTGCCAGTCTAATTGAAATTTACATTTTTGACTATTTAAAAAAAAAACCTTTGAGATAGGACCAAGGATGAGGGAAGTCTTGTTGGTCTCCATCTCCAGATACGCTCTCGCCTGACCAAACAAGATGGGTAGCCCGGTCAGCAAGGACCTGAGGAAGAGCGGTTGCTGACATCACTCTGCTGCGGCTGCCACTCAGAATGCTTTTTCGTTTTCGAGTTATGGACAATACTTTGCAAGCAGACCATGAAAACAAAAAAGAAATATCTGCTGTTTTTTTTCTCCTTGATTATGGCATAAAATGTGCAGTCTTAAAGAAGAAAATGCAAACAGGATTATTAATTACTAATTTAATTTATGAGTCAAACAATACAGCCACATTCTTAAAATGAAAAAGCATTTCTTAAAATGCCTTTTCATTTGAAATATGGTAACGCTTTGCTTCCATACAGAACAGCTCCAAATGACACAAAACTAATATGGATGAGTAAAACATAGAGATGAGAGATGTGTAGCCATCAAGTCATCTCTATGGCTCTGTTCAAAATCCTGGGCTGCATCCTCCAAGGACGCGGTCTACCTAGACTGGATCCTTCAAAGTCCTTGAAAATAAGGAGACCAGAAGTGTTTTGGCTGTGAATTGAAACAGGTCTACCCTTCGGCGGGTTTTAATGCTTGCGTGTATGCTCTGTTGCTTAGCAACGTGAAAGTTGACACACAAAGCAGGGAGAAAGAATGAAAACCGAAGTTTTCAAAACTGTTTGTTTATTTATTTCTTTTTATTGTAAAGTGAACAAGGAATACATTAACAATAATCCAGAGTGGAATATAAAGGTTCCAACCACCAGGAGCAGGAACAAATAAAATCAAATGTAATGATAGAAAACCTTAGTCATAGTAGATTTTCTGTGGTACTCCACAGGTAAGTAAATCCGGTTACCTGTGGAGTACCACACAGGGATCGCCGTGCTAGGACCAATTCTCTTTACTTTATACATGCTCCCAAATTCGGTAGAATTATTAGACAGCATGGGATTAATTTTCACAGTTATGCTGATGATACCTAGCTATATCTGTCTATATATCCAGATGAAAGCTAACCCATTACATAGATTACAGGCATGTCTTGAGAGACATAAAACCTGGATGACTCTTAATTTTCTCCTTCTGAATGCAGACAAAACAGAAGTTATAGTCTTTGGATCAGAGTCTTTGAAAAAGAAGCTGATTAGTCAGTCACTTCATTTGGATGGGGTTAAACTGATTTCAGATAAAAAGTAAAAAATCTTGGTGTTGTTTTTGATCAGGAACTGTCATTTAAATCCCATATTAAAGAGGTTTCTAGAATTTCCTTCTTTCATCTGAGGAATACTGCAAAAATTAGAAATATCCTGTCCAGGGGTGTAGAGCTGAGAAACTAGTCCATGCATTTGTTACTTCAAGGCTGGACTATTGTAATCTTTTACTACAGGAAGTCCACAAACTGAAGTTAAAAAGCCTTCAGCTGGATCAAAATGCTTTGCCAGAGTTCTGATGAAAATTAAAAAGAGAGATCATATCTCTCCTATCCTGGCTTCTTCTTCATTGGCTTCCTGTTAAATCCAGAATAGAATTTAAAAATCCTCCTTCTCACATAATAAAAGCCTTAAATGGCCAAGTCTATCTGATATCAGAGATATGATTGTTCTTTTATGTTCCTAACAAGCACTGCCCTCTCAATCTGCAGGTTTACTAGTGTGTTAACTCAGAATTTCTAAAAATAGAATGGGAGGCAGATCTTTTAGTTATCAGGCTCCTCTCCTGTGGAACCAACTACCAGTTTTAGTCCGTGAGAACAGCCACCCTGTTCTACTTTTAAGGCTAGGCTTAAAACTTTCCTTTTTTGATAAAAGCTTATAGTTAGTTAGTTGGTTAGTTGGTTAGTTAGTTAAGTTAGTTAGTTAGTTAGTTAGTTAGTTAGTTAGTTAGTTAAGCATATTGTGTAAAACAGCAATAAAAAAAATTAAAATCCTATCAGATTTAAAGTCCCCACACTGCAGATATATTAGAATCTGTCCTTAAATTACAGCCAAACCCATTTACACAGCAACAGATAAAAACCTTTAGATCAATCAGATAGATAAATCAAACATTACCACCGCTTTTCTGACTCAATAACCATTAAAACAACTATTTTCATTCATTTCAGATGGTAACTATTCACATTCTTGTATTATATTAAACTGAACTTCCAATTTTCACCACTGTTCGGGCGCCAAGTAACCTTTCCTGTGATCACGGCTTGCTTGGTCTCACGCAATGAATCCTGGGATATCCAAGGATACCGAGGATACATCGGACCCGTCCCTTCAAATCGGGCAAAAAGAAGGACTCATTTTAAGGTCGCGATAACGAGGAGTCTTGGAATCCGACTGTGCAGACCTTCTGGCGCCGGGCGCTATGACGCGTAATCGCCCTTCGCCGAATCTTCGAATGGCCTTCTAAGGACGCGTCCCAGGTTTTCGAACAGAGCATATATCATGCATTTGTTCTACCCAGCACATGAACCAGGTGAGTCCAATCTACAGAGTGAATTAATCTGTGCAGATTGGACTCACCTGGTTCAGTGGCTGCGTAGAATAAATACATGACTTAGGGGTGACTTGTTGACTCCAGATCCCCCATCCCTGGTAAAACATGATGTAATAACGTAAAATCAAGGGGCCAATGTAAAAAAACAACAACCGGTGTTCCCCTTTAAATAGTCAAAAGTAAAAATGTAATGTTTTGATATCAGTACATTTCTGTCTAATTTTCAGAGTAATTTTACAGAGCCTGTATTGATGCGAAGAACCACCTGCTCTAGATTCTACACCACCTTCAGCATTAAAAAGGCCACAAAAAAGAAATTATATTTTGATTATTATTTTTTATAAAAACAAAGCAAAAAACAAGCTAAATCCTCCTAATACTTTCAGTATGGAATAGAAGTTTAAGGTTGAATCTATTACTACAAAGAAACCATAACTGATTTGAGAACTCATCCTGCTGAACAACTTGGCCACATGTAAACAACTAACACCTTAATAACATTATAAACTAAAAATAATATCTCCCCTGAGTTTCTCACATCTGGGAAACATAATTAAATCTCTAAAACAGTCCTAAAGGCTGCAATGTTAAAATTGCATTTTAAGAAAGATAAACAGCAACAGCAGACTACAAAGCTAAGCTGAGCCAAAGGAACACGGAACTAGCAGCTTCCTGGAAATGTAGTGGAGCGAAAGTTTAAAAGTACCCCCCAAACAAACTACTCAGGTAAAGATACTCAAAAAAAAGTACTAAAGTACAGTAATTAAGTAAATGTAATTTGTTAATTTCCACCACTTCCAAAGTGTGTTTCAGGTGAGAGTTAACTCCTCTGATATACAGACATTCTTACAGACAGGTTTATATGTGACAATAATATTGTCACATATAAACCTGTCTGTAAGAATGTTATATATACATACATACATATATATATATATATATATATATATATATATATATATATATATATATATATATATATATATATATATAAGGATATAGGATATAATGTATCAAATAAGTTTAAATGAGGTCTTTGCTGGTACTTTATGTTTATTGTGATGTGTAGTTGTGTCTGTGTGGGTGTATGTGCATCTGGCTCTGTGTGAATGCTTGCAAGTTCTGATGTGGATGCTGGTGTAAAGAAGCAGCTGTGGCAAGGGGTGATGGAGGGGCAGTGGGAACAGGCCCCCACTAAAGGGCCTCAAGCCTGTTGGTCTCTAAAAACCTATTCCCTTCCCCTACCAATCTTTTTTTACCGTCAAAATACTACAGTATATCTACTTATCAGCCTTTCCACAGCAATTTATTTTATGTAAATGAATAACTATCTATAAAAAAAAGCACATAGCCAAAATTGCACCCTAAACCAGTCCATGAACAAGAGTAATCAAAAATTTTTAAATTATTTTATTTTTCAAAAGCCATCTTCTATGATTTTTCCAGTTTCTTAGCTGTTTTCATTAAACAGCCAATGAGATGTAGCTAAGGGAATCTGAAACCAGGCAATATCCATTAATAGAGAGGTAAACCACACTGAGAGGAGAAGTCATTTGATGTAAGAGGCGACTAATAGCCCAATGCCTGAGTCTCCACATCCTAATACCCACCGCTAACAATATCTAGAGTATAACATTACCCACTTATTCACTTACAAAGCCTTTCAGTCTAATGCCATCATCAACCACTGAATGCCTCCATCAAACAGAACTGGCTCATCACACACGAGGAAGACCTGACAGTTTAGATTCCTTCCTTCCTTCCTTCCTTCCTTCTTCCTTCCTTCCTTCCTTCCTTCCTTCCCTTCTTCCTTCCTTCCTTCCTTCCTTCCTTCCTTCCTTCCTTCCTTCCTTCCTTCCCTCCTTCCTACCTACCTACCTACCTACCTACCTACCTACCTACTCCACCTACCTACCTACCTACCCACCTACCTACCTACCTACAATTTATTGATGAAGTCATCAGGAAAGCAAAGAAAGCAGAATTCCATGCATCCCAGAAGGCTTGTAGCTAGCAATGCATAAGGCCATACATTTTATGCACTTTACCAAAAAAAATGGTTAATTGTACGCTCTTTTTTTCCCCTAGAAAAGTGAAAACAGTCCACTGGTTTTCCTTAGATAGAAAACTTGGAAACAATCGGACTGGATGATCTGGTTGAATTGTCTCTATAAAGAGCCTTTAGATGACATGGTGTGAATTTCTGCTATGTAAATAAACCAAAGGGAAATAAATTGAAGGGTGTGTTGAATCAGTCTGGACTGCCCACCCATGATCCTATGTGTCAGAATCCCAGATTTAAACAAGGCACCATGGATGCTGCATATGTGAAATTATCTGATATAAAGGCCTGACCACCATTAAGCCTCTCGATCCATAATCACTTTGTCTTTCTCTCAGGACTCCCTGCTAATCATGTTTTCTGATATCTGCAACTCAGAAATTCTATTAGAAAATTGACTCATTTTGAAAAATTTCACAAGCAATTTCTTTTTATGAAAATAGAATACTAATTATACTTTGTATACATACATCCTCTGTAAACTGCAGGAACAGACCGAGGCTGTTTGTTCAACAGATTACATCATTTTTATCTTAATTGTTCTTCATATGTTATATACCCCATAAATAAAGTAAAGAACATTGGTGTGATAATTGTCCATGACGTCTCCTTGAAATCATATTTCAAACAGGTTTAAAGGATATCCTTCTTCCATCTTTACAATGTTTCCAAAATTGGTTATAGCCCCTACATTCAAAAAAGATACACATGGATATTTTTTGCTTTCAGGCTGTCCAAATAAGCTAAAACTATCCTGAAGTTCATCCAAGATATGAGACTGAGGATTCTGATACAAATTAAAAGGAGAGTTTACATTACTTTTATTCACTGTAATATTTCCATGACATCAAAATTAGATTTAAAATTTTATGTTATTAGTCCTATTTCAGATATCTGATATGTCTTTATGTTCCTATAGTGAAACACTTTTCTCTCAGGCATCAGATGTACCAGTGGGTCCTTCTGTTTCTAATAGTAGATGAAGGCAAATATTACAGTAATAGGATTTCACACCTGTGCCAATTTGATCATTAACAGAACTCCTATGTCTCCATGACCTTCTGGTTTATTGCATACGTAAACCATTGTCAGAAATATAATGTTATAATAACAGATCCTTATGAGAGAAGTTTATACTCGACTACAGGTGTCCAACACCAGTCCTGCTTATTGTAGATTGCCCATGCTCCAACAGGGCTGATTCCAGTGTTAGTGTTGAGTGTGCACTGCTAGACCTTTAAATAATGATTTATTTATCTTTATTTTGCCAAAAAGGATACTACTCCTTAAAGACTGAAATTGGAAACTTACTACCCTGTAAGGTACAGTGGGGCAAAAAAGTATTTAGTCAGCCACCAATAGTGCAAGTTCTCCCACTCAAAAAGATGAGAGAGGCCGGTAATTTTCATCATAGATATACCTCAACTATGAGAGACAAATGAGAAAAAAAATGCAGAAAATCACATTGTCTGATTTTAAAGAATTTATTTGCAAAATATGGTGGAGAGAATAAGTATTTGGTCAATGACAAAAGTTCATCTCAATACTTTGTTATATACCCTTTGTTGGCAATGACAGAGATCAAACATTTTCTGTAAGTCTTCACAAGGTATTTTGGCCCATTCCTCCATGCAGATCTCCTCTAGGAGCAGTGATGTTCTGGGGCTGTCGCTGTCCCTCCAAAGATTTTCTATGGGGTTGAGATCTGGAGACTGGCTAGCCACTCCAGGACCTTGAAATGCTGCTTCAACTGGAGCCACTTCCTTCGAATTCACCGGGCAGTGTGTTTGCAGGATCATTGTCATGCTGAAAGGACCCAGCCACGTTTCATCTTCAATGCCCTTGCTGATGGAAGGAGGTTTTCACTCAAAATTTGACGATACATGGCCCCATTCATTCTTTCCTTCACACGGATCAGTCGTCCTGGTCCCTTAGCAGAAAAACAGCCCCAAAGCATGATGTTTCCCACCCCCATACTTCACTGTAGGTATGGTGTTCTTTGGATGCAACTCAGCATTCTCTCTCCTCCAAACACGACGAGTAGAGTTTTTACCAAAAGTTCTATTTTGGTTTCATCTGACCATATGATATTCTCCCAGTCATCGTCTGGATCATCCAAATGCTCTCTAGCAAACTTGGAGACGGCCTTGACATGTACTGGCTTAAGCAGGGGGACACGCCTGGCACTGCAGGATTTGAGTCCCTGGCGGAGTAGTGTGTTACTGATGGTACCTTTGTTACTTTGGTCCCAGCTCTCTGCAGGTCATTCACTAGGTCCCCCCGTGTGGTTCTGGGATTTTTACTCACCGTTCTTGTGATCATTTTGACCCCACGAGGTGAGATCTTGTGTTGAGCCCCAGATCGAGGAAGATTATCAGTGGTCTTGTATGTTTTCCATTTTCTAATAATTGATCCACAGTTGATTTCTTCACACCAAGCTGTTTACCTATTGCAGATTCAGACTTCCCAGCCTGGTGCAGGTCTATAATTTTGTTTCGGGTATCCTTTGACAGCTCTCTAGTTTTGGCCATGGTGGAGTTTAACAGGTGTCTTTTATACTGATAACGGGTTCAAACAGGTGCCATTAATGAACGTAACGAGTGGAGGACAGAGGAGCCTCTTACAGAAGAAGTTACAGGTCTGTGAGAGCCAGAAATCTTGCTTGTTTGTAACTGACCAAATACTTATTTTCCACCATATTTTGCAAATAAATTCTTTAAAAATCAGACAATGTGATTTTCTGGAATTTTTTTTCTCATTTTGTCTCTCATAGTTGAGGTATATCTATGATGAAAATTACCGGCCTCTCTCATCTTTTTGAGTGGGAGAACTTGCACTATTGGTGGCTGACTAAATACTTTTTTGCCCCACTGTAATTACTGTAAGCATTTGTTTCTATGAGAACCGTCCCAACTTTTTTAATCCTTCTTAATTGAAATATAAACTTTCAAGGTTGTTTTTTTTTATCACAAAATACACATGAAATATACAGGCTACTCTTCTGTTTACTACTTAAAAGTCATGTCCTTACAAGATGCCTGTGAACGAGTAGACAGAAATATGCATACATTGCAATAGTGGCATGATTTTAATATAATAGGCTGTAACAAAAGAACCTGAAAGACATAGCAGAACAAATGGCACTACTTAGGCTATTCCAAAGACATTAGCATTGATTTGAAGATTTCTATCCATAGAGGAAGATCAACAGAAATGGGGGTGTGAACAAAATAACTTCTTCAGTATGTAGGCCTCCTACTAGCCATTAGTAAAACTTCAGCTTCCTGCAGTATTATCATTGAAATGAATACTGCAAATCATGGTTGAATCACAAAGATCATGTCGGTGTACATTATATTTCACTCTGAGAGAGCTGATGGGAATTCAGATAAGCTGTGCAGTAAAATCCTATTTTCACCATCTGATGGATTGAGGTTTCTGTGATTATCAGCGGGTGCAACTCCAACGCACATGACACTCAAATAGCGTTTGTAATTTGGTTGTATTTTGTATTTTAAAGAAACAATGCCACCATCATCAATACATAAAAGAGAATCAGCAGAACTAAATATTCAAACCAACTTCCACCCCAATCAAAAGTTTGATTAGGGTGGAAGTTGGAGTGCTACAGGCGTAACTTTCTGAAGGACTGGTGTTGACATGTCCCCACCAACTTTTGGCTGGTGTGGACATGTCCCTACCAACTTTGGCCTGGTGTAGACATGTCCCCACCAATAATTTCCACTTTTTTCCCCTTTCCACTCATTTAATTTAGCCAACAGTAACAGAGTTGGGTGCAGCTATATGTGTTCAGAGCTATTTCAGTCTGTGTTTTTTTCCCTCTCTGCTCCCGTGTCTCGCCTCTCGGTGTGACATCATCTGATCTGTCGCTTTGAGACATCTGATTGGCATTCGCATTTCACTGCTGAGAGTAGCTAGGCGGTTAACGGAGAGACACACAGAAGCATTAAATGGGAGCTACCCCGATGTATGTTTCGGTAAAAGTTAGGAGACGGGTTGGTAAAAAAAATTAGAGACGTCATTTGTTAGACATGCGGACATTTTTCAGCTAAAAATGGCAACAGATTGTAAGTTTATACAAGTTAGTATTATAATGCAAGAAGCTTGAGAAAACATACTTTACATATTCTTCTTTACTATAAAAGCTTGGCTTCTCAGAGTTCCATGAGTCCCAGCTACAGGTTAAAATTAACATGTTATCTTATTGAGCAGACAGAATCAGACTGCAGAGCTTCTAAATGTCTTTAAATGTTGTTTCTGGCATCATTATATTAGTAAAGAGGTTTTTAATCTTTTTAAACAGAGCACAGAGAGAAGCAGGGAGAGCTGCAGATTTAAGGTGAAACAGAATTACTTGGACATGCAACATGCAATAAAATGTATCTCCAAGTTTACAAGAAAAAAAATATGCTATGCTATCCATAATATCCATTTTAATATATCCATATTTTTCTGGATGGATGGAATTTAAATTTTACAATCTAGGGATGCATAATATATCGATTTTGGCATCGTAAATAGCTATTATTCCTTTTTTTTTTTTTCTCGATAATTTTGTTTTTGGGCCCTGTAACTGTAGGTCTATCAGCCAACACTGGAGTGTCTCCACCAACTGTCATTACAAAGTTACACTTTGAAGTTACAGGTTGCCTCCATCTAGCTACCAAAATGACTTCAAAAGAGCAGTAAACACCGATATAGAAGGAAAAACAAAATAACCAGAGCAATCTCGGCAGAGCATTCATTAAGCACCTAAATGTCTTTTAATACCCCTTTACCACTGGCCGAAAAACTGGTTTAAACCGGGAAACAATGGACTTTTGGTGGCGGTGGGAACAGCTCACTGATGCATATCTACCCTGGTCAAACAACTCGACAAGCAACACGCATTAAAATTACTTCGGCACTGATCAGCATGCTGTGGGAACACCAGAGCTGAGTTTACCCGCTAAATTACGTGACAATATTGAACGCATCTTAAGGACGTCAACACACCACTCCAGTCGCTTCAGATCTGTTTCCATTTGAGGGGTTAGAGCAGCTTTTAATACCGGTGGGAAGATAGCCAAAGGCTGATTGTTAGTGGGTCGACCCATGTTTGAAAAACATCTGTTAGCCTATTATTTTCAGTAGTAAAGACACTTTATTTATTTATTTAACTCTGGATAAACTTAATTGGTTGACATAAAATGGATATCTGCTACAGTAGCAGCCATTTATAATGCCCCTTACCAGTCTAATGCCAGCCAAATCACCGCCAACTTCCAGCCACTGGCATTGCATATTTTTTTACTCTGACTCCACCCTTTTACTGAAGTACAGGGTCTGAACAGGAGATGTCTTTAGATCTAAATGTCCACAAATCAGGACAGAAAGAATATTTTAGTACAAAGATTGATGTTTAAAAAGGAATTTTTAGGGGACCAACCAAGGGACCAGTCAAGGACATGTCAAGGGGCCAGCCAAGGACCAGCCAAGGATCAGCCAAGGATCAGCCATGGACCAGTCAAGAACCAGCCTAGGACCAACCAAGTACCAGCCAGGGACCAACCAAGGAACAGCGAAGGACCAACAAGGACCAAGCAAGGACCAGCCAAGGACCAACTAAGGACCAACCAAAGACCAGCCAAGGACCAGCGATGGACTAACCAAGGACCAATCAAGGACTAGCCAATATGGATTCAAATCGTTACAATATTTCAAATGAAAATGCTTTTACATTTTAAGAATGTGGCTGTGTTGTTTGACTCATACCATTAAATTAGTAATCAGCAGCAGAGTGGCAGCCAAATTAAGCCTCCAACTTCCAGCCACTGGCATTTTCATATTTTTTTACCCTGACTCCACCATTTTACTGAATTACAGCCTAGGGTCTGAACAGGAGATGTCTTTAGATCTAAATGTCCACAAATCAGGACCAGAAAGAATATTTCCAACAAGGACAAGCCAAGGACCAACCAAGGACCAGCAATGGACTTGCCAAGGACCAGCCAAGGACCAGCCAAGGACCAGACCAGAACCAGTCAGGACCGACCAGCCATTGACCAGCCAAGGACCAGCCATGGACCACCCATGGACCAACCAAGGACCAAGTGGGGACCAGCCAGGACCAACCAAGGAACAACCAAGGAGCAGCCACCAAGGACAAACCAAGGACCAACAAAGGACCAGCCAAGGATTAACCAAGGACCAGTCAAGGATCAACCAAGGACTAGCCAAGGACCAACCAAAAGGACCAGCAAAGGACCAGCCGAGGACCAACCAAGGACCAGCAGTGGACCAGCCAAGGAAAGTGGGGAACAGCCAAGGACCAGCCAAAGGACCAACTAAGGACCAGCCAAGGACCACCCAAGGAACTACCAAGGACCAACCGAGTCGAGGACTAGCAAGGAACAACCAAGGACCAGCCAAAGACCAACCAAGGAGCAGCCATTGACCGGCCAAGGAAAACCAGGGATAAACAAAAGGACCAATCAAGGAGCAGCTAAGGACTATTCAAGGACCAATTCAGGACCAACCATGGACCAACCAAGGACCAGCAATGGACTAGCAAAGGACTAGCCATGGACCAACCAAGGACCAGTCATAGACTAGCCAAGGACAGCCCAAGGACCAGCCAAGAACCAACCAAAGATCAACCAAGGACCAGCGAAAGATTAACCCAGGAGGACCAATCAATGAGCAGCCAAGGACTAATCAAGGAGCAGCCAATATGAAAGCAAATCGTTACCATATTTCAAATGAAAAGCAATTTCAGAAATGCTTTTTCATTTTAAGAATGTGGCTGCATTGTTTGACTCATAAATGAAATTAGTAATCAATAATCCTGTTTGCATTTTAATTTTCTGACTTCAAGACTGCTCATCCTTTTACAGGAATTAAAATGAGAAAAGAAAAAGACATTTGAGATTTATTTTTTCAAAATGCACCCCAGCAAAATATGAGAGCAGTAGGCTTTAGGCTGCCCTGCAAGGTTTTAAACCTGGGTTTGAATGGAGACCAAGCCAGTTCTAAAGCACATATCAATCTGCTCATTTTGATCCTGGATCACTGTGTTTATTTTTGATTCTGTTTATGGTGAAGAATCCTGCTTCACAGCAGCAGGTTGAGCAAAACATACTTTAAAATGTCACGGCTCCACTCCGGTCTGGCCTAGGTCAAGAACAGGAAAAAGAACAGCAAGAAGATCCGGTTTCTCAAATTAAAATATAGTAACAACAGATTGGTAATAACTCCAAATTAGATCATAATTCTTATATATAAAAAAAAACTAACACAGTTTATTTAAAAGATTGGATGCAAACTATTGGTTCTTCAACAGACCAGGAAGCAGATTTCTCATATCCATCAGAAACCGCACATATGCTAGATGTTGATGGGTATATATTTTATATGTCATATTAAATTAAGCGTTAATTTCCGCATGTTTTGCTCCTATGGATTTAATGATAATATCCAGTATGCTCTCCTCAAGAATGGAGGATAAATCACAGCACATTAGTACGGGAGGAACAACAGAGGCCGTAGACTTTGCTTTGTGCAGGAGGTCTGGAGCTCTGCGGGACGGAGAAGCAGTTCGCAGTCCATTAATCTGTGACCTCTGCATTAAACCGAAGCCAAGAGTAAAGGATCCAATGCTTGTTTTAAAATGTAAGAAGAAAGTACAGAGATACCTGTGTGAAAATGTAATGAGTAGAAGTCAGAAGTAGAAAGAAAAATAAGTAACGGATTAAAGTATAGATACCTAAAAAGTGTACTTAATTACAGTAACGAAGTATTTGTACTTCGTTACTTGACACCTCTGGAAAAATGTTAGTTTGATGGGCCTAAGCAGACAGCATTTAAATGCCAAATTTGTCCTTATGTAGTTTACTGTTATAACACAATCAGCTGTATTCTGCCTTTGTAAATATTTAAAAAATATATGCAATCTGGAGACATTTATTTTAACACAGCTCCGTCCCAAACACTACATTATGAGTAGTGCATAAATACTGAATGGGGAAATTCTCGTGAAAAATGTCATGGGTGGTTCTTGTGTTGTAAAAATGGGTTAAACTGAGTGACGGTCACACTCAATGTGTGAAGCTTTTCAGCCCTATATTTCATATTTTAGTCTACACACACTGCCAGTTTGATGGAAGTTAGTTGAGGGCCCAAATGCAGAGATGGTAGGAGGCAGAGATGCGTTTTGCGGATTTAATAATGTTCCAAATGGCTAGAGAGACAAATGTCCACAAACAAAATACAGAAAGCCAAAATCCAGGAGATGTCAGGGAAAAGATACAACAAAGAATCAGAAAACAGTAACTAAAGGGGAGTTCCTGTTTGGCTGTTCTACCATCCTGGAGAAAAATATAAGCTGTGCTGCTGCCATCAACACCTTTGTTTATAAATGTTGGAGATTGGCCTGTTTTTCCAGTGTAGTCCTGTTTGTCCTACTGTGACTGGCTTGATGTGCTCTCTTCAGCGGCCATCTGCTGAGCCCGACTGGGGTTCGAGGAGAAAGCAGAGATACAAAAATCAACTGCAAAAGGAGGCCCCATCCAGGAAACTCACAGCCAGGCAGAAGAGCTAACCCTAATAACATTTTCTGTTTTTAAATAAGGACTAAGATTGCATTTATGTCAGCTGTTTATCATGTATGCGCCCAAGTAAAGGTGATGTTCATTTAGTGTTGAAATTTATGTTAATTCTTAGCAACATACTGTGCATCATTTAGTTTTATAGTGAAAAATAACTTAAATCAGCATTGATTTATGTTAAAAAAATGTTGCACCTTATTAAGATTTAAAACGATTTGAGTGAAGACTTCAAGATACATTTAAGGAATTACAAAAGTTTGAAGTTCAGTTTCAAAAAGCAGTCTTAACAAAGATAATAGTTTTACAGTTTAGTACTAATTTAAGATACGGAAATATAACAAGTTGCTATACTCTTTAACACAGGTTATAATATCAAAAAAGGGAATAACAAGCAACTAATATGAACACCTATGTAAATCTTAGGTTATTACAGTAAATTCAAATTTTAAAGAAGCCAAAATAACCTAAAACAACAATGGCAGAGTTTGAGATTAACCCAGAAGTGAACACAGTTTGGCACTAATGTGAAACCACAAGCAGCTGAAGGTGGCTCAGATGACATCCTCACAACGTCATATGCAGCACAAAGAAGCCAAAGAGTCCATAGATTGATGTAGAAGGGATAAGAACTGCATGATAGACACATAAGGAAGGCTGTACAATGTTTCAGTGTGTGTTATGGAAAGTGGAAAGCTGCTGCTAAGGGTACCAAAAAATCCATAGATAAATGATATGCAAAGGATCTGCTGCATGAACATGTAAACAGTATTAGAAGGTGCCTCAGAAAATCTGAACACATCTTATTAAGAGCTTAGAAATATTGAGTATCCTGACCATGTGTTTGATGAGTGGAATGGATCAAACAAAGCACAGTTTTCACACATTGGAAATGTGCAATCGTGCAATGG
Organism: Cyprinodon brontotheroides; assembly: GCA_018398635.1. Lineage (NCBI taxonomy): Eukaryota > Metazoa > Chordata > Actinopteri > Cyprinodontiformes > Cyprinodontidae > Cyprinodon > Cyprinodon brontotheroides. The sequence goes on along the minus strand of JAGKQL010000047.1, from coordinate 1,865,916 downwards.
TATTCCTTGAGGGTGCTATACCCCACACATTTATTACAGATTGAAGTACTGCCCCAAAAGCAGGGAGGCTTTTGGAGAGAAGGCATCTGCTGGTCAGTGTCTGCACTGGAGCCAGGATCTCGAAACAGTCCTTCTAAGGCTGAATTTAAACAGCTTTTTTAAAAGTCACCTTAAAACCTCATAAGAGCATTCCCCCTTAATCGTTTTTTAACATTATTTTCTCTATCTTTCATTTTGATTAAAAAAGATTGTCTTTGTTGCCTTATTCACTAAAACAGTGGTCAATTCAAGATACCTCCTTATCTACAATGGGTATGATTCAGGTACACCTTAAATTGAAGAGTGGATTTTTTTTCTTCTGAAGAGTCGATAGATATGGAGCCTAGGCGGAAGTTCAACTGAAAAAACTCGTTGCTTGACTTTATCCACCTGCGACCCAGCCAATCAGCTTTAAAGGAACAGTACACCCAAAACATGATTAGCCTTCATTTTCTACTACACCCCCCATGCTGAACAACAACACTCTGGAGTACTTTTTGATATCTCAAATGCATATGGGAGATCTGGGAGGCTTCTTGCTGTCTGCTGACATTCAACAATAATGGAGGTCTATGGGGCCCGAGGCAGAAAGCTCCATAAAAGCCGTCCACAAAAAACGTGTCAATATTCCTCCATACTGCTCGTCCCAATGTATTCCAAGTGTCCTGAGTGGGTAGTGTCCATAATTTACCCGAAACGAAAGTCATTAAGAATGTTTTAGAGCATAAACAGTAGTGTACGCGGGATTTCCAAAAAGCGCGTTCACGAAGTCCACGTGGAAACCGCGGCAGACCAAAACAACCAGATGAAAGTGCAGTTCTGGGCATTTCAAAAAGCCCACAAGAACTGCCCTTCACTGGATAAAAGTTTTTTTTTTCCGGACCATTCTCTGTAAACCCTATAGAGATGGTTGTGTGTGAAAATCCCAATAGATCAGCAGCTTCTGAAATACTCAGACCAGCCCTTCTGGCACCAACAACAATCATGCCATCGCTTCAAAGTCATCAAATCACCTTTCTTCCCCATACTGATGCTCGGTTTGAACTGCAGAGATTGTCTTGACCATGTCTACGCCTAAATGCACTGAGTTGTCAGCCATGTGATTGGCTGCTTAGAAATTAATATATACATAGATATATATATACAGAAGAGCTATATGTGTATATATTTTATCTCTTTTTTATTTTTATTATCTTGTGTTTTTTGATGTGTGTATAGATATATAAAATTGTAACTGGAGCGTGTAACAAAAGTAATTTCCCTCTGACACCGTTTCAACCCCCTCCAGCTCCTCCTCCACCATCGTAGCTAAAGTATCATCAGAGCGTCATTCCTCCTGGACTCTTACTACGTTCCCTCTCTAATCTCAACCGATCCGCAGAAGACCGCCATGTTGAGCCTGGTTCTGCCAGAGGTTTCTTCAACGGCGAGTTTTTCCCTCTCACTAATCATAGACAGGTTCTTTAACCTGTGTTATCCAACTGACTTCCATCTTCCAGGTCCCAAACAGTGATAGGAGTAACGGCGTTGAAAGTAACGTAACGGCGTTGAAAGTAACAGCGTTTCTAATGCTGTTAGAGTAGAGGGTAATGCAGCCTGGATGATATTGACAATGCTCTCAGGATGAACGATCAAACGTTAAGCAGGAGGAACGCTATCTGATTAGAGGGTTTTATAAGGCCCGTCAGATGGCGTTCCCCCCATGTAAACAGCAGGAACAGCCATCTGATGTGGGGTTTATAAGGCCCGCCAGATAAGCGTTCCCCTGATGTCATTTTACATTGAGTTGCAATAAATCGCAAAACTCTGCAGGTTCTTGTCTTTGTCGTCCCACTCTATTCAGCTGGCTTTAGATACACCTGGCCGAGAAGGTGGGGGGCCGGTTGGTGAGGGTGAGAAAGCATAAAAAGTAACACAACAGTTACTTTTACTAGTAACTAGTTACTTTTATTGTGGAGTAACTCAGTTACTAACTCAGTTACTTTTGGGAGAAGTACTTAGTAACTATAACTAATTACTTTTCAAAGTAACGTGCCCAACCAGGTCCCTGAGAGAAGCTCTAGTATCAGCTCACGCAATCCACTGGATCTCTTCATAAAGCTCCTTTATACCATCTAAGCTAACCAGCGGTCTAATGACTGACCAACTTAATCTGTATCTTCTCCTGCCGAGGTCTGAGCGCCAAAGAAAAAGGTATTGTATCAAAAAATTTCTCTGAATTGTCTTTTCTCTTCGTGTGAGTTTTTCAGATTTAAACAACACTTTACGTTACAAAGCTTAGGTTAAATTTAATTCAGTTTATTTATATAGCGCCAATTCACAACACATGTCATCTCATGGCACTTTACAGTTCACTAGATCATACAGTCAAATTGATTTAAAGTTTTCTATCTAGGGAAAACCAGTTGATTGCATCGACTCATTCAGCACTCTTCTGAATAAACTGTGTTCTAACGTCATGGATATGTCTTGATTGTCTTTGGGTCCAGGCACTGTTCTTGACACCATGACCATGTTAGGTGACGTATATATGGGGAGACTGAACCAAGCGAGGCTAATCGGCAGAATGGGAGCAGCTATGAGTGAAACCAACAAGAGGGAAGTCAAGGTGAAAAGAAACGAGCACAAGGGGGCAACAAAGGGTAACTCAAGAAATAAACACTGACAGAAAACAACTACAAATACTAAGAAACTAAGAATAAACCCAAACAGAGGGTGGAACCCTGACAGGTAGTGTTATTAAAGTGCTCGCAATAAAACATTCTGCTCAGCTCAAAGCCAAGCAGTTCTGGATGGGTTGTTAATCTAAGTTTGAATGAACTATTTCACTTTGGGCTAAATTCTTTGTTGGCACATTTCAGGAAAGGGGAGTAAAGGAGTCAAGTTAAGGTTCACAAGACAATTGGAGGTCCTAAGAGAAGCTGTTGTTGTGAACAGACTTGAATGGAACGTAAAATATGCAAGGGGGTGAATGTGGGGGAACACACACAGAGTGAGAATGGCAGAGAACACTGACAAAAATTCTCCTGTCTGGAACTTTATATTGACTAATAAATTATTAGGTGTAATAGTCATTTTCTCTCTTTAACCCCAATCCCCTGCATGGAAAAAAATAAACCGGAAGTGTTGCTGTATGTTTTACCTTCTAAGTGTAAGTGCAATTCTGCCTGCAGCCTGACTGACCAACTTCATGCCATACAGTAGCTGTAATATATTCTGCGGGCAAATTGCACCAACATAGTCTCAGTACAAATACATACTAAAGTATTTTTAGGTGATGCGTGTCACATTGATTGATCCATTGATGTCACATTTCTGGAGTATACATTGCGAGAGCCAATGCTTTGTTTCTGCCCAGTCTACATGGACTACTGACAGCTATAGCACTCTACGTTACCTGGATTTATACCTAATGCCTGCGACCCTGAGCCAAACAAAAGCGGGCATATTAAATGATTAAATGTTTAGGCGGATCTCTTAAAACCCCCAAAATAAAACCTTAATATATTTTGGGGCCCCTTCTTGTCCCTTCAGACTTTACCAAAATGTTGTAACCTCTCAGCCAGCAGTAATTGTCTATTACAGACCTCTGTAACTGCTGAATAGTTAAATTAGCATTAGCTGTTCATTAGAGGATATCTGCTGTTCTCCTAAATGTCTATAAAATACCACCAACAGTGCTTTCTCTTTCATTTTTTTTTTTTTTTAATGGAAGAATGAAGGGGTACAGGCCATAAAAACCCTGTACCCCTTGCAGCTACTTTCTGGAAATCTAACCTAAAAACAAACACACAAAAAATAATATCAAATCATAAATGACCAAAGAAAACAACAATGACAATTATAGAAATAATATTTGTGATTTTTCTTTTTTGCAATTTTAATTCATTCATTAATTCAATTGCATTTCACCCTTAGAGAGCAGTGAGCAATGCCTAGAGAACAATAGGGAGCTAAGGTTCTTGCTCAACGACCCAAAGTGACGGTCTGTGTTTGTTGACAGTCTGGGCTTGAACTGATTGAACTGCTGGCCGGGAGTACTATACAAATGAGAAAAAAAATAATAACCAAAGAAGAGCAAAAGAAAAAATGTCATTTTTTTTTTCCAATACACTGAAATATATTTTTAACGTTATTGAATGTAACTTGTAATAATATATCATATTAATATGGAATACAGTTTCAAAAGTGAACTTTCAGGCAAACTATATAAGAAAAGACCCTTCCAACTTCGCTGATAGGTTAATTCAATTAAATTCAGTTTATTTAAATAGAGCCTGTTCACAACAACAGATGTCACTTCAATCCACTTTCAGAGACAATTCAACCTGATCATACAGTCAATTTGGTTCAAAGATTTATATGTAAGTAACCCACTGATTTCATCAATCGATTGACTCAACAGCAATTCCTCACAACAATCATGCTTGGTATCCAGTTTATTTTAACAAGAAGAAAACTCCAGAACCAGGCTAAGCGTGAGCCCGGTTCTGTGAGCCTGGTGGGGTTCAGGGAGACAGAAGTAGACAGAAGCTGGCACACAGAAAGAAGCAGAGAAACAAACCGTAAACCGTCAATCAGCTTCACAGGCGTCCCTGTCCGAGAAACAAACAGCCATGCAGACAAGTTCCAAGCCAGAGGATGAAAGAGGGCACACCAATTCAGAGAAACAGGACTACAATGAATTGAGGCCAAGCTCCAACATCTATAAACAAAGGTGTTTATGACAGCAGCCCAGCTGAAATTTCTCTCTGGGATGATTTCACAGCAAACAGGGCCTCTGCCGAGGCCGACTAAGGGTTACTGAAATACCTTTTCTTTTGGCATTTGTGTGAGTCTTGCTTTTATACCTTTCAAAATATTCGAAACACAGAGTACTTCTACAAGTCAACAATGACTGACAGAAAGTTAGCCCAGTCCTTTTACTAAACACATGCTTTGGAAGTTTGATTATCCCTGTTAAACCCACTGGTAAAAGAATCATTAAACACTGTTTCCTGATTCTTTTATTATTGAGTTTATTATCAATCAACATATCCCAAATTTTTCTCTGGACAATTAATAAGCAGAATAGAAATTTCTGCTTTGACATGATTTAGGTTAAAAATGGAGTACTGAGAACCAAGCTCTCTGCAGGTGAATTCCCTGCCATGGGGATAGCAAACTTTACAAAGATAAAACAAATGTGACTGGCCTTTCCTTACCTATGAGAAGTAGAAATGTATTACTTCTTATTTAATGGCTGTAATGTCATCAATATGTAAAAATCTGCTGTGAAATTTGCTGTTTGTCAGTTCATACTTTTGGACAACATAGGTGTAAATAGTGGAGGGAGTTAACTGACTTGTTTGACCTCAGTCAGTCTTGGTCGGAAAGAACACCTCTGATGACATCATCCTGCGCACAGGCTCCCCTCAATGCTGCGTCTTGAGCTGTTCCCCTGCCGTTCACTCTGATGAAACACAACTGCGCCCACAGGTTCATCACCGATCACATTGTACAGGCTGCATACAACACCACAGTTGCGGGCCTCATCAGAGACAACAACAGGGACTATAAAGAGGAGGTGGAGCAGTTGGTGGGATGCTCCACGGAGATCCCCTGATCCTGAATGTGGAGAAAATGAAGGAGCTAATCGTCAACTTCAGGACACATTACACTGCTCATCAACTGCTTAGCTGTAAAGGTGGCAGCAGCACCACATTCCTGGGGGTGCACATCACAGACCTCACCTGGACTGTAAACACCACCTCACTGATCAAAAGGGCACAGAAGCACATGTAATTCCTGCGGAGAATGAGGAGAGCCGACCTTCTAGAGAAACACAATAGGGATTCTGACCAGCTGTCTCGCTGTGTGGTGTGGAGGCTGCAGCACCTCAGACCGAGAAGTGAAGAGAGGTGGGGACAGCAGAGACGATCATCGGGGCCCCTCTTACCTCCTTTAGAGACATTTCGTCCCAGTGCTGCATGTCCTGAGCCTGTAACATCATCAGAGACCCCTCACACCCCCACCGCTGCCATCAGACTGTTGAACTGCTGAAACTCTTATCAAGACTCTGCATCACACTAGAAAACATAATATTTGCACTACCAAAGTGGCTGATACAGTGGAATCCACTTAAAGTGGTCATGTTGGTCCAGAGCCAATTTGAACATTATAAGCGTTTGATTACTAAAACTGCATTTACCGTTATTTCACTTCTTTTTATGCAGAATATCATCTAAATGCCATTTGTAAGGCTTTTCGATGAGAAAAATTAAACAGATAGCTTCCGCATTTACTGAATTTTAATACAGTACCATGCAAGTTTAACTACAGTATGCTACGCTGCACGCAAACATAACTCTGATACCCTACAGTAGACCTAAGTAACTTATTCTGTGTGTCGGCTAAGCTGTGCCACCGGTAGATTTTTTTAACATGTCTGAAAATAAAGTTTGAAACAAATGTTTTCATAGAAAAATAACAACATACAAGATAACTAGCCTACCTCTGTTTTGTGTTGTGGATCTGCTGCGCCGCATTAAGAAATCACTTCACATATTTATTCATTGTTCCCTGGATCAGAGTGTTGTCCAACACCGAGTTGACTTGATGTGAAAGGTCAAAGTTTTTGAAACCAACATGCAGGGTACCAGTCTTTAAAATGCAAACTGCATTCTTCATCTCAGCTCTGGAAGAGAAAACACTCTCCTCTTTTTCATCCTCATCCTCGGCCCCCTCCTCGCTGCAAGCAGCACTGGTACCCGCACCTAAGCGGGTTCTGAGTGCTGTCATCACTTTCGATCCACTTATTAATTATTTTTGCACATGTTTACATTCATAAAATGGCCAAAAATGAACACTATAAGCAGATTTCTTGATTAAAATAAATGAATTATTTAAACAGCATTTGTATAGAAATGATTCTGTCCCAAGCCTTTTTATCTATATAAGTGGTTGATTACTATATCCGTGACCACTATAAGCTGATTCCACTGTTTTTCCATAATCCCTTCAAATACTGCAATTTTGATGAACCTCTCCATGTCAATGCTTTTTGCACAATGACTTTAAACTGGTTTTCCTTTTCTCCTACACTTTCTAAATTCTTGATCACTGCTGCACTTCATAAAAGGTAATGTTCATTTCACTGTCTTAAGCTCCTAATTCAACGTTAAAAAGCTGTATGCATCAAAATTTTGTTTTGTATAAACTCTGTGTATAAAACATAACAATAAAATTTGTCTACGTCTAATTTTGTTTACTCACAATGACTGATTCTGAATCTTCTTTCAGTGGAACCTGCTACTCCGTATGGTTTAACTAGTAAGCTAGGGAAGAGATTGTTCTGCTATTTGTAAAAGGATTTATATACATTACTGTCTTTCCAGTAGGACTAGACGACGCTGTTGCTTGTTAAGCTCGAATGATTCCTTAAAAATAAGTATCAGAACATACATTTATAATATAATTTAATAAAGGTCCATGTTTGTTATTGACTAACAAAATCATTGTTTACCCTTTTAAGAATAAAGTATTTCCGTGTGATAATATGCAAATTGCATGTACAGATAGAAGAGAAATTTTAGGAACGTAGATTGACCGGTAAATCGAGAGCTTTGCCTTTTGGCTCAATTCTCTCTTCACCACAATGGACTGGTACTGTGCCCACTTCACATCAGATGCCGCACCAATCTGCCTCCCGCTGTATCTTCCCCTAAACTTAAACTCCTAGGGGAAGTACATCCTCCCCAGCCCAGAAAAGGCATTGTGCCCTTTTCCGGGTCAAGACTATGGTCTTGGATTTGGAGGCACTGATCCTCATCCCTTAACACTCAGCTGCGAACTGCTCCAGTGAGAGCTGTAGATCATGCCCTGGTGAAGCCAATAGAACCATGTAATCTGCAAATAACAGAGACGCGATCCAAAGGCCACCAAAACGGATCCTCTCAACACCTTGGCTGCACCTAGAAACTATGTCCATTTAAGTTATGAACAGAATCGGTGACAAAGGACAACTTTGATGGAGTCCCACACTTCCCGGAAATGAGTCCGACTTACTACCGGCAATGCTGACCAGGCTCTGACACCTGTCATACAGAGACCTAACAGCCCTTATTAAAGGGCCCAGTAATCCATACTCCCGGAGTACCCCCCACAGGGCCCCTGAGGGACACGGTCTAATGCCTTTTCCATATCCACATAACACATGTAGACCTGTAACACTAGTTTAGTTATTAAAGACTAGAAGGCATAAATTCGTCTGCAGGACCTGTTGTCAGTAATTAATAAAAACCAATACAAAGGAATAACTGATTTCAATAATATTTATTTTTTGTAGATGAAAAAAAAGTAAAATAAACACCACAAAACATAAACCATACAAAGAACCCAAAAAATATACAAATAAAGTAAATATATACAGTACTGCAGTATGTCTAATGAATGTGCACAAAAATCCTACATTTCCCCACCGGTCAGCACGTCTGACTGACACGCATTTAAGACCATAGTTTGATTATCCATTTATTTGAGATGAGAATGTCCAAGCGCAAATTATGTCCAACGGAGAATAGGTGAATCATGAATTGTGTGTCAATATGATGAGATGGGATCACCTGGCCTGTATTGAAATTAACAGCTCCAGTAAATTATCAGCCTGCTAGTAAACTAGACTTTTTTCATATTCAGAAAATAAATGCAATTACATCCACCTTTCTTACAGACAAAACAGATATCAGCATTTATCGTAATCTCAAACATCTTTGAATTTAAGATGCTAAACTATGTGACAATTGATAAAACAATTAGCATTGCCTAACACCACCAACATGCTAAACAAACAAAATTGCATTCGCTACTCACTTATTCCATTTTAGGTTGAGTGAATGACAACTTCATGGCTCCAAACTCACTGGATATGAAGATCTACATGGTTTTTGTATTGTGAGTTTTTAGAGTCCACAATAAACAAATAGATAAGTTTGTCTGCTTTTCCTCAGAGTAGCTTTGCCTCGTCTGTTCCTGTTTGGCTGTGACGCCATCCTGGAGAGAAACATCAGCTGTGCTGCTTCCATCAACACCCTTGTTTATAGATACTGGAGATCGGCCTGTTTTCCAGTGCGGTCCTGTTTCTCTGACCGTGACTGGCTGGATGTGCTCTCTTCGTCCTCTGGCATGGGAGTTGGCTCGGAGCTCGTCTGCCTGGCTGTGTGTTTCCTGGACGGGGCCGCCTTTTGCAGCTGCTTTTTGTATATCTGCTTCTGTCTCCTTGAACCCCAGTCGGCCACGGCAGATGGCCGCTCACACTGAGCCTGGTTCTGCTGGAGGTTTCTTCCTGTTAAAAGGGAGTTTTTCCTCTCCACTGTCGCTACAAGCATGCTTAGTGTGAGGGATTGTATTTCAGTCAATGAGTCAATGCAATCAACTGGTTTTCCTTAGATAGAGAACTTTGAATCCATTTGACTGTCTGATCTGGTTGAACTGTAAAGTGCCTTGAGATGACATGTGTTGTGAATTTGGCGCTATATAAATAAACTGAATTTAATTGAATTTAATTGTTTGAAAGCACAAACCTGTAGCTCCTTTGTCTCCAGCTCTCCCCTTCACACCTGACTGGGAAAGCTGGAGCAGACTTGAATAACCACTTCAGATGCGTTGACTGGCTGAATGCACCATGTGACTAATTGTCACTCTAACCAATGGAGCAACAAGGTGGGATTAAGGGCAGTTTTTCCCTGGGTTACAGACTGCTTGAGCAAACTCCCTCCGGAATTCTGCTGAGGGTGTAGAGCTGATCCAGTCTTCCACGGCCAGGATAAAAACCACACTGCTCCTCCTCAATCCCTGATTCAACTATCCAATGGACCCTCCTTTCCAGGACCCCAGAATAGACCTTACTAGGTAGAAACACATCCTCCGGTCCATTTTTTTACATAAAGGGACCACCACCCAAACCTGCCAATCCATGGGAACTACCTCCGATGTCCATGCAGTGTTGCAGAGTCACGTTAACCAACACAGCCCAACAATATCCAGAGCCTTAAAGTACCCAGGGGGAATCTCATCCAGCCCTGGGGCCTTGCCACCAAGGAGCTTTTTAACCACCTCAGTGACCTCAGCACCAGATGGGGAACAGGACTGAACCAGAGCCCTGGTGGTTCTTTTCTTCCTCATCGAAGATATGTTTCAGGGATTAAAAGTGGTCACAGAACGATACCATATAGAGAGCTGGTGTTGGTCCAAGGTCCCCAGTGCAGTAGTCATTTGGTTGGGGCTGAAAATGGCACATTTTGAGCTGCTTTTGAAATTCATCCTAGCTCAAGTTAAAAGCCTAGAATGCCAAATCCTGTGTTTTCTTCCTTTTATGTATGCTCCTTACTGAGCTTGATGAGCTGTGCGCGATATTGCATAACGAAAGCGCCGGGAGCGTGCGAGTGCTCATGGCGCAACAGGCACCTACCACCAAAACATCAAATTGATGGCGGTAGGGTGTCGGTGACGCCTTTTTCCTTTTATTATGTCCTGGCTTTTCAAAAATGCCTGGTTCTAAAATGGAACCAGGAATATGAAGCAGCGGGTGTTAGCCTGGAATGGACCGGCAAACCCCAGCCGTAAGTTTCGGTTGAAAGCAGTAGTCAAAATCTGTGCTATCTCTGTCGACGTTACCCCGCCCTCGGTTGCCTCCCCAGTTCCCGCTTCGGCCTCGAAGGTCTCGTGAGCTTTTGATAAATAAACGGTGCCTGCCAGTTCAGAGTCCTTTTTCTGTCTTCCAAAATCTGATCACCCGGGGATACAGCGCAACAGCAGCTAGTAGTTTTTCGCTTTTAAAATAGAAATCGTCGTTTTGTAATTCTTGTAGAAGTAAACCCAGCTGTAGGCAAACAGCTAAACTGGTGTCTTACATCTACGTCTATTCATGCAGCTCTGGGCCAGTGAACCAGTGGGCTGGTCTGTATGTAATTTTGCACTTACGCCCGTGGTTCTGGCTCATTTTGAAGTCCAGAGAAACTGCCTGCTTTGTACAGATTGTAGAAGAACCAGCTGTAGGCAAACAGCTAAACTGGTGTCTTTCATCTAGTCCTATTCATGTTCTTGGGCCATTGAACCAGTGGGCTGGTCTGTATGTACTTCTTTTTGGGCGTGACAAAAGTACAGGCCAGAACGAGATAAAGCAACATCCCCGAAGCTTATATCAATTCAGCTTCGCTTTTGATTCGGCCTCTGTTTTATGGTGTGGAAGTTTAGAATTGTGAGATTTGCAGAGAAAGGAGGTGTCGATAGGGTATGAACTTCTCTGTACATCCATTTCAGCCAGCCTCGAACTATCGTTATACATCTATGACAATTTAACTCGGTTTTGCGTTCGTATAGAGCACCCTTTAAGGAGGTCTTTGGAGTAATCTGCCAACTGACACGCGACATCCTGAGTCAAAGTTCAGGGAAGTACACCAACCCCAAAATAAATAGTGTTGGTACTGCACTGCTTACCTCTCCTGAGATTCGGTTTGACCAGAATCTCTTCAAAGCTGTACAGAATTCTTTCTACATGACCTCCCCTAACTCCTTCCCAACGCTTTGTAATTTTTGCCTTCAGCAACCCAGCCGAGCCACCTGCCGCTTTGACTGCGGTACGCATCAGCTGCTTCTGGAGTCCCACAGGTATATAAAGCCCGATAGTGACTCGTTCTTCTAGCTTCAGCTTCCAAATACCACTGGTGCTTGAATCAGTGTGTTTTAGGGTTGCCGATGCAATATTCACAGAAAACCTTGCAGCCACAAGCTCTGACAAGTTGAAGCTCAACAATAGAGGCACTGAACATGGTCCACTCAGGACTCAATGCCCCCTCACCTCCCTTGGAACGTGGGAGCTTTGGGAACTCCCACCTCTCCCTCAGGTGGGAGTTAAAGCTTCATCTCACGGCGGATCGTTCCCTGTGTAAATCGTATATGAATATATAATTCCAAATGTTATTTAATATGAGTTATTTGGGATTTTCAAATTTTTTTCTTTTTCCTAAATGCCACAACAATGTTTAGGCTAAAAACTTGTATCTTGTGTCCTAAGTTGATTCTTTAGTTTTACTATATAAACTTCTATCAGCATGATGCCTTCTATTTTGTGAAGAACCCAACCCCCACCCCTCAGAATTAGCGTCCTATAACATAATGCTGTCACTCCTAAACCTCACTGCTGATAATGACACACTCTTATAGGCTTTAACCACCATCTGTATAAGGTCTTTAGCATTTGTAATGGTGCTGCACCTAATCATGTTAATCTCTGTGACACAGAACCCTGCCTTGATTCCTATCAGAAATAAACTTGTTGGTGGATGAATTTGGGGCACTCTGCAGGAGAAAATTGGGAGTTAATTTTATTAAAAGAGAACCAATTTATAAATACACTATTTAGTTCCCCCACTATAAATTTGCACAACAGCCAGTTTAAAGTTTACCAGTAAGAAATAACCTCTACACAAACAATCCTGTCCCTTGCAGCATATCCAGCCTTGTGTTTAACAGGGATAACAATCTGTCAACTAATTACAGAAAATTATCATCAGAACCTCTATGACAAACTACATAAGAATAATAATAGCATTTCATGCTAAAATTTCATTATCGATATTACATAAGATTTCATTCAAAATAATTTACTGTATGTATTACTTACTTTTTAGAATGCTTTTTGGATGGTAGGAATATCCTTTCAGTTCCGATTTTGGAGAATGTTTCTTCTTTTGCAGTAAAATCTAACAAAGGCTAATGTCCTAAACTACCATACATGGTTTCAATAAGAAACAAAATTCAAAGTAAGGGTTCAACAAGCTAAACATCCACTGAAGGACAGTACAGAGGCAATAATCATGGCAGCACAAGAACAGGCACTCAGTACAAGATCAATAGTGGCCAGGGTCTAACACACCAGGCAGCAGGACCCTGATGCAGACTGTACAAAGATGCCTCTCGAAACAATACAGCACATAACAGCAGGGTGCCAAAATGCAGGCAGGAAGTGCATACATGGAACGCCACAAATTGTAGTTGTCATAGTATATACAGAACATCTGCCATGAGTAAGGGCTGTCGGAAGTCCCAAGGTCAAAATGCAAGACACCCCATAGTGGAAGGAGAAATTCAACCGTGCGGAAGCTAAAATGTAAGCAGCAGAAAGTACAGACAATCCCAAGCAACAGCAACATCAAGAAGAAAGTCCACTATGAAGCTTGAGAAATACCAAGACTGGAAAGAGTGGTTTCAGAAAAAGGGATGCGGGAAAGTACAAGCAGTAAGCTGCCAGTGGTAATTGGGAGCAATTGGGCCCCTGCACTCCAAAACTGGGAGAGTGGCTACAGCAGATTCCACCATCAGAGTGTCTCTGTCCAGCAGAGCCAGTCCCGGTAACAGCTAAGATATTTGCGGCAACCTCAAACCCCTGTGCCCCTGGGCAGAGAATCCTGTTTCTGAGGGTGACACATACTGCCCAACGCGGGTGACAGTTTTTTTTTTTTTTTAATATATATTTTATCTTCTGCTATTATCTGTCATTATGTATCCAGTATTATATACTGGACACACAATGACAGATAATAGCAGATAAAATATATACAGATAAGAGATTATAAAACAAAAACAATTTCACTTAATCTTTTAACCTGAGCATTTAATTCTTAGGCCTTTTATTCTCTCCATCTAAAAAAAAACTAAACTAGGCATGTTGGCTGGAAGTTAGTAAATAACAAATAAAATCAAATTATAAACCTGTATTTATAAAACTGGAGCTCCTCTGAGTACTGTAACTCGCCTATAATAAAATTTAAACTTGATGAATTGGGAACAAATTACAATTATAGTCATACTGACTTAAATAAGTAATTAAGAAAGTAATATTTATTTATATAGGATCTTTAGCAGACATAGAAGTCATAAAGTGCTTCAGAAAATTACATTATAAATAAAAGCACATTTACATTTACAGTTACAAAAGCCATGGTCATTACTCAACCCTTAATCTACTATAATTAAACGCTTTCTTAAACAAATAGGTTTTCAATTCACTCTAAAAAAAAACATCAACAGAATCAAGGAAGTGCAAGGAAAGGGGAAGATTGTTCCAGAGCGCCAGCAAGACCGCATGAAAGGAGCTTTCTCTCCTAGTCCTGTAACAAATATGAGGGACCATGAGCAGGTTCCTCCTAGAGGGGGGTATAAAGACACAACATGTCTCTAATGTAGGAGGGAGCCTTATCGTCAAAGGCTGTAAAGGTCAGCACCAGGATTTTAAACTGGAACCGAAAAGAGACTGGGCACCAATGAAGAGCTTTTAGAGTCAGCTTATTATGAGCCCTTCTAATTTGTTTTCATCAAGACATCTGATCTTGCTTTGCTGAACTCCAAAATAAAATAGTCACAAAGGCATGGTCATAAAAGAACCCTATATCTACTGGAATTAAGATGCTTTCCTAAACAACTCAGTGTGAAAAAAGCTAATACGGGATTGATCTTTACTTCCAGGATGTTCCTCTGCCTCGTTTTGGTGAACTCAAACATATACGAAAAACTTAAGAGATGCTAGCCCGATTTAATTTGACTAACTAAGGAGCTAAATATTAACATGTACCCCTTGGCATGCAATCGTGAAACACTAGGGGTAAGCATACCCCTAGTTGGGAATCACTGGACCAAGAGACCCTTTTCAATGCAAATCTACTGTAAACTGCCCATTTGTTATTTTAAAAATTGTATTAGACTTTCTCCTTTGCAAGTAAATTAAATTACAAAGAAGAATAAGAATAAAATAGACTGTTGCGCTTGAAAGGCTAAATTCAGGATATCTATCTTTAATCTAAATGGTTGATCTCTTTTTATTTGATAATTTCTCCCACATCTTTCGATGTGAATATTTTTCTTGTGAATTTATCACAACAAATTATCTTTTCCCTCAGACAGCCGTCATTTACTTTTAATCTTCTTAGAATAATCTGTCCAGGGGTCAGCCTGAGGAGCAGTTTATCCAGGGCCTTCCAATTTTCCAATTTGATTAAAGTTTCATTTATCCCTGCATTTTCCATCACACTTTATCCTAGCTGGGATCACCAGGGGTGCTGGTCTCCAGCTGTCTACGGGCGAGAAGCAGGGTACACCCTAGACATGTCGCCAGTCTATTGCAGGGCATCACAGAGACAAATAGCCATTCATGTACACATCTAACTCACATCTAAGAAGCCAATTAACCTAACACTCATGTTTTTGGACTGTTGGAGGACCGATTACTAAAACAGAAGACACTCCATGTAGAAAGACCCTAGCCTGGACCCTGGGAATCAAACCCAGAACTTCTTGCTGTAAGGCAGCAGTGCTACCCACTGCGACACTGAGCAGCCAAACGTTTCATTTATAATTTCACAAATCAATTTAGAATCTTTTGCTTTATTTAATTTTAATTCAATGCAGTTTTTTCTATATATAGTGCCAATTCACAGCACGTTATCTCAAGGTACAGTTCAACCAGATCATCCAGGTCAAATTGATTCAAAGTATGGAAAACCAGTTGCTGATTGCATAAAATCATTGACTCACAGATGCAATGTCCTCACCAATTCACAACACATGCTTGTAGTGACAGTGGGAGAGGAAAAACTCCCTCTTTATAACAGGGAAGAAACCTCCAGCAGAACCCGGCTCAGTGTAAGCGGCAATCTGCTGAGAGGCCGACTAGGGGTTCAAGGAGACAGAAGCAGAGATACAAAACAGCAGCTAAGACGGCACCCGGTCCAGGAAATACACAGCCAGGCAGATGAGCTCCTAGCCATTAGAGATTGAACTAAAAGATTCTGCTGAGAGGAAGAACAGAGATAGATTGAAGCAGAATGATGAAGTATTGAGTCCCTATGTCCTCCAGAAGTCTAAGCCTATAAACAGCATAACTATAGAGATACAGTAGCTCAGGATAACCCTGAATCCACTCTAACTATAAAGAAGCTTTATATAGCAAAAATTAGAAGTTTTAAGCCTAGCCTTCCAAAAGTAGACAGGGTGTCTGCCTCACGGACTAAAACTGGTTGTTGGTTCCAGCAGGAGAGGAGCCTGATAACTAAAAAAGATCTGCCTCCCATTCTACTTTTAGAAATTCTAGAGGACCACTAAGTAAACCTGCAGATTGAGGAATCGAAATGCTCTGTTAGGGACATAAGGAACATTCATATATCTCTATTTTTAATTTTTCACAAGAACTCTGGCTGCAGCAATTTTGGATCAGCTAAAAAGCTTTTAACTGCATTTGTGTGACTTCCTGATAGTAAACAAATATCAATAGTCCAGCCTTGAAGTAACAAATGAATGGAATAGTTTCTCAGCATCATCCATGGACAGGACATTTCAAATTTTTGCAATATTCCTCGCAAAGTAAAGGTGTATTCTAGAAACCTCTTTTGATATGGGATTTAAATGACAGGTCCTGATATACTGGTGAAGTTTCTCAGTCATCCCGGTAAAAGTTTAAAAAACAATCCACTGGACTTTGTTTCCAAGGTTTGAAGATGTTTTGCTTCCCCTCCAGGAAGTTTTCTCAATTCAAAATGTCTGGATTTGCATTGAGTTTGAGGCTTCATATAATGGACCAAAAACAAGGCCTTGTATTGCTTGGAAACATGCAAATTGAAACTGACGAGCCGACGAACCAAACAACCTGCTCATGATTTTATTGTGAAATAGAAGCTAAATTAAATGCCATAAAATCCAAGGAGACTGTAGGTTTCCCCCGGTATTCATTGTGGTATTAGAGGGGAACTCAATAAAAACAAGTTAATATAAAATATTACTGTTAATTATTGTAGAAAGCTGGTAATTTCTAACAGTGAACATCTATACATGCCAACTGAGAATTTTCAGCTTGACTTTAAATTTTATGTTCATAAATGCTCTCCATCCTGAATTACTAAGCTTGAATTATTCAAAGGAATAAATGTCTCGATGAATAAAATCCCTTGCTAGATGTGCAAAGCTGAATGAGATATGATCTGGTGATTTTTAAAAAGATTTCTCCATATAGTGAAGAAAATTATGAACAACAGTGAGCATTCTCTTCAGAAAACTAATGAAAAAAAATTGTATCTTCAGTAAGAGGCTTCTCCAAATGTGGTGCAAGACAGACCGCTACAGAAGATCCTTCCTGCCTTCAGGTATCAACACCTACAACACCTCATAAACAAAACGACTTTGAAATACTGTCATTAAAGCCGAGGACGGATGGACCCAGTATTCAAGGAGAGACAGTCAATAGGAAAGTTCGAAAAGTTTATTAAATAAAACAAAAACTAAAGTGGAGCTGTGGCTCGCGGACACTGCAGAAGATGATTATATGAGTTGGTCACTTACGTGGTTTAACAGTTCCAGAGGTCTTACTGGAAGCCGATCCTGGTCAGGGATTCAGAACAGACAGGAACAGACAGAACAGGATCGAGATCAGGTTGGAACAGACAGGTGGCAGGATCCAGGCTTCCAGGCATCATAGAGCTCCCAGGAGGGTTCAGAGTCTGACTGGGACTGGAAGCATTACCAGGCGGTCAGAACAGGAGCGAACAGAACGGGTGAACAGGCAGGCTCAGTGGCAGAGGTAGTAGAGACAGGACGTGGAACCAGAACTTGATGCAGGACCTTTAAACTGGTCTCACTCCTTTGGAGCCAGGCTTACTGAGATAGGAACTGAACCCCCCCCATATAGAGCCAAAAACCCAGTGGACTCGGTGGGGAGGAACAGTGGACAATCAGGAGAGCGAGACGAGGGCAAAAAACCTCTTTCCACTTTGGCTGCCCAGGATCAGGACAGAACCTTGAAATAAAACAGACTAAACAGAACGACTGACTGAAAACAAATAATGATCTGGCCCTGAATGCTCACACTGAACAGAATATAAAATCAAGGAAACAGGGGAGAGGAATAAATTATAATTGAGGCAGGGAGGGAAAAGGGCAGGTGAAAGAAATTAAGGAGCAAACAGGCCAGATCATGACAAATACTGCAATATTCAATTTTCCCTTTGGGATTAAAAAAGCTACAAATGCACACCCCACCTTGATATTTTATAAAGTAAACTGTAAATGCTGTCTGCGGAACAGAAACTGACTCAACCAGAAAATACCAACAATAGTTAAACATTTTCAGAATAAGAGTCTTATAGTCAACAACTTTAGTTGAAATATTTCTCTAGAAAATAAAATGGACAAATATCTAGGCTCTTATGGATGTTACACATTATTATGTGACTCGAATCAAAACTTTCATAGAAAGTAACAATTACACTTGTTTGCAGTTTTTGCAAAAAACAACAAGATGGTGTTATTACTGATTGAGGCCACTCCTCTGTTTTAAAAGCTAATTTCTGTGTCATGTAAAACAAATACATGCAGAATAGTGATGGCTAAAATATACAAAAAGAAAAAGAAAAGAAATTATACTCAGTGATTCATAACATGGTGGGGAGCTTGAAATTGCTATATCCTACATGTTTGAATCTTTAGAAACATTTCAGCCAAATAAAGCAAAGCTACTCTATAAGCAGAGTAAACTGGTGGACCTGCTGTGAACCTATGATTCATGATGCTTTCTAATGGATTGGAGTAAAGTTTTCCTCCTTAACTCATTGCTCTGTTGTTGTTTTTTTCCCCAGACTTTTTGCCAAGGGTTTAATTAAAACTTTTGGATCACTTGTGAATATGCTGTTTTTGTTTTTTCACTGCACTGCACTTGTAAATGCAGCAGGTTGGAGATAAGCCCAACATGAGGCTGAGGAGCTGTTGGGGGTTTAGGATTTTTGGGGGGTGGTGAAGAGGGGGTGGGCTTAGGCATTTCTCATTTTGTTAAGCTTCCAAAGAGGCCTCTGCCAACCAGATAGCTGCTAGATAAGCTCCCCCGCTCTCAGTGGGGTGGGGGCATTGCTGGCCGACTTGTAGGCGAGACGCTCCATTGATCCCAGAACTTCTCATAATAATCCTGGACTGGACTTTAAGTTTGGGCACTTGTATAAACCACTCTAAACTCTGCCTTACTCCCAGTACATTGTTAAAGTATTAATTCCTCTTAAACATTTTCACATTTTGTTGCACTACAAACACTAACTATTTTATCAGGCTTCTAGTAAAATATAAACACTATAGTTTATGGTTGTAAAGTGAAAAGTATATGATAAATATTTTCTTCAATTTATTTTAAATAAAATCAACAGATGTCATGAACAAGACCCTATCCCTTTTGAGGTATATCAAACCCATGATTTGGGCAACTAAACAGAAAACTAATATTTTTGCCCATTATTCTTCACAACATTACTAAACCTTTAACATTTTGTATTTAACATTAATTTTCAATTGTAGCCTCAGCTTCTATTGTATATTTTCCGTACAGTTCGAAGGTGAGTCTACACCCTATTCTAAAACTCTTTGTAAAACCCTGATAACTATTTTTGTACCTCTTCTCCGTTATCCTGAGTTTATGAGCTGTTATTTTAGTAATATAGTCTAACAAATACCTGAGGTCTTCAGATTTCAACTGGATTTTTACTGAGATTAAATGACTGTAACTAATCCCAGTACTTTTAAGAAGACTATTTGATGCACAGGAGGTGCTATAGGAATGTAAAAGTAAAGGAGAATCAATAAATATGATCAACAACTTTTAGATTATTTTGAATATTAAAACACAGCAGTACCAACACTTTGATAGCCCATCTATAGCTCAAAGTTCTAACTACTGATGAAACTGTTTTCTGTCCTGAACTCCACATTTATTATCTAAACCCATCACAGGACAGCAAAGGGACACACAAGACAAAAGAAAACACGTAAAGGGATCCTCAGAACATCCAATTAACCCCACCGTTGTCTTAGGTCAGGTTTCAAAAACCTGAGCAAAAAGTCCTGTTGACTGTGCAATGGAGCAGCCCCAGTTAGAATCTTCTAAAGTTTATTTCTATGCTAGTTTAGATCAGTTGACATGAAGGAAGGCATTCAAATTGCAGATGATGTACATCCATCCATTATCTGACATGCTTTATCCCGAGTGGGGTCGCAAGGGGTGCTGGTGCCTACCTCCAGCCACCCTGGACAGGTCGCCAGTCCATCGCAGAGCAACACAGAGACACACAGGACAAACAACCATTCACACACACACTCACACCTAAGGAGAATTTAGAGAAGCTGTAAATTCATATCCTATTGATAGACACCAACAGACAGCTGGTAGGCATTCAAGTGTATGATTCTTTCTTTCTTTTTATACCTTTCAGGATTTTTGTTTTTAAATTAATTGCAAAAATGTAATATCAAAGTCATTTAAATCTGATTGTGTAGTTTTATTCTTTAGCAATCGAAATTTATTACAAACCAAATAGTACAGTTTGTCCATATTGGGCCTTACACCTATAGATGCCTTGCAGCTGACGTCACAGATGTTTGAAAAGTCAACAATGGTCGACTGACTGAGGACCTCTGCTAAACTGTTTACATTCTGATTACTGCTGCACCTTATGTAAATGTTAATTTACCTGTTGCAAGCTGTTCATTCACTGATAAAGCTGTATGCATTGGAATTTAGTTTTTCATACACTCTGTGTATACAAAATGACAATAAAGTTTGTCTAAGTCTAAGTCGAATATAGCTGTGGCCATATTGAGTACCTGCTCTGGTCCCCTGCACGCCAAAGATGTATGTTGTGTCGTTGGATGTGACAATAAAAAAGGTGACCCAAATATTTATTTTTAATGCTTACCAAAACAGAATGAATGTGGTCAGAGGTAGCTGTCAGCGATCACAAGGGTTAACCAGACCCAAACTGCAAGTAGCTGTCTGTGCAGTGAACATTTTGAGGTGAGTTTAAAACAAGTCAGGACCGCTAGCTTAGCGTCCTGTCTACTTAATAGAAATTGAGTGATTTAATTAGACTGATTATACACCTTTTGAAAGAACTGCATTTGATGTTAAGTTCTGAAGATTTTGCTTCAGCTATAGTTGTGTTTAGCTGTTTATATAAAGTAATAATAAAGATCAGATTTTTACCTTCGCTTTACACACGAATATACATTCTTGTTTTTCAGATGCCATAATTTCAGGTCCACAACCCAGCTGTGAAATACAGATAGGCATCAGTGCTTTTTACAGCCTTCAGATTTTCTCTGGTGTATAGGTACGGGTTTAATTTAAGACATACCGGTATGTATCCGTTGTGAAAGGACAAATCTGGAAGCCTGTCAGTTTAAAAAAGGTTTTGAAAAAGTCTAGATGGACTGCATATGGAACGCATCCAATAACATGGATTTTCTCTGTGTATTGTTTAAGTTCAACTGGATTTAAATGAGGATGATCCATTCTGGTCAGAGGGGAAACACCACCGAGCTAAACTCATATTTCAGCACTCAATATGGTGGCTGTAAGGTAGAATTGTCCTGACGTCAGGCTTCTGAAACGTAGCTATAGCTAAGACTTGCACATGATCTGGATCATTACCAAATTTTAAGGAATTGCTCTTTGCATTAGACATGGAACCTTTGTTAAAAAAAACATTCCAGTAAATCTGTTCATAAGATTTCAATTGATCCTTCTACCAAACAAACAAAGTTCCCTTTTCTTGTGTTTTTGTATTCAGTAAAATAGCTTTAGACTTTTTGAGTCTGATGCTGAAGCTGTCAATAGTCATTGCTGCCCACCTCTGGTTTAGAGGGGAACTGCTTGTTCCGCCAAATATCTCACAATGTTAGAGAATCTTTTAAAAAAAATCCTGTATTTAGATTATGATCTGGATCATCACCTCTGATAAAACTTTTACTAAAATTCGTCCATACCTCTTTTAGCTATTATGAAGAAAACAAGACAAAAACAACAAAAAACCTAAAAAACTATGCAGAACAAAACATAACCTCCTTGGTGGAGTTAATCAATTAACAGTTGATTGTGTGGACAGATGGATGGAGGATGGATTGATGGATGGATAGAAAGATGGATAGATGGATATTTTTTGTATAATTGCAAATTTCTGGTGTATTACATGTTGCTTCAGCTAATTGATCACTTTGCCTAAATTGAAATGAATTCCCTGAAGATCTTGCATAAATGAGCAGATAAAGACATCTTAGGTACAGCTGCCAATAGACATGCAGAGAATAAAAAAAAGAATAATGAATCCAATCCTAGATCCGTTCCTTGGTTTCCTTCCCTCACCCTCTGCTGTGGAGATTACACTCCCTTACTCCATCCCAGCTTGGTCTATGAAGACACACACACACACACTCCAAAACTCTTTCACAGAGATTTACTCAGAGTCTCAGTGGTCCAGCATGGAGCTGCAGCTGCTCATTGTCTGCAGCTAAACTGATACAACCTGGATGAGAAATCTGAGGCGAGTTGGTTGGAGAACATGTTGACCAACGGAATCTGTCTGCAATGACTTGGTACATCAGCAGTCATTTCACTATGGAGTTGGTCAGAGTTTGGTCCAAATATCAGGGGGTGGTGCTGATCACATCGATGATGTTCATGCAAGGTAGGTCAAGGTTTCCTACAGCAGGTTCAGCACTGCATGTCATGCTGTTCATCATACCAGAGCAGTTTTTAGTTTCTATGTTTAATCATTGTGTAGAAAGAATTTTTTTTTACTGTGAGAACAGAGTAGATTTTAGTTTGAGAACTCATGCAGATATTTTGTTAAATATGCGCCTTCTGGGGAATATATTCATTGATAACATTATGCATATTCTTCCAGCCCATAACCACATTGTTTAATCTTTCATCAGCATAGAGATTGTGAAATAAAAAGATAAAATGTGTTTTGTGAAATATCCTGCTTGTTTGAAGTTTTAACATAATTATAGTTTTTCTTATGACGCTGTGGTTTGTGGTTTGTGCATTGATGTGTATGTGTGTGTGTGTGTGTGTGTGTGGGGGGGTGTCAGTCAACCCGGCTTTCTGAAACCCCTTCAATTTATTTGTTCCCTGACCTTTGTCCCTGTGAGGCGTCTGAGGCTCGTTTAAGCTTTGGCGCACCAAACGCAGTGATTGGATGCTTCTGGCATTGTTAGGGGTCACCATGGTAACGAGTTAGGCATCCAGCTGCATTGGTGCAAGTTTTTTGTCTCGACTTCGAAAAGAGGGGTCAATAGACGATAAGGAGCATGCTCTGCTGTTTTAAAGGAAAAGGCTTTCATGCAAGGCAAGACTCAGGTTGTTAGATTAGCAACATAGGAAAGTCTTTAGGAAATTTAGCAAATTTAAAAAACAAAGTCTAATTTTTTAAAAGAAGGAATGCTCAAGATGGGGCTCTCACTGTAAGAGCTGTCATTTCCATGCATTTAGTCCACTAGAGCGGCATGCATTAATCAGCCCTGCTTCAGCCTCTCAGTGTAAAACTGTGACTAATTCTAAGAGAATTTGGACTGATGGGGCAGGACTAGTGATTCAAATGCTAAACCAAAGTTTTTTACAAAAAACAAAAAAAAATAAACACTGGAATCATAATAACAAACTCTTTAGAAAGCGTACATAAAGAATTTTGTTATATACACCCCTAAAACCTCTATTTCCTTAACTTTAAGTTTTAATAAAAATAGAAAAAATCTCGACTCAAAATTAAACACAAACCCTCAGTATAAAGTTCTCTGCAGGAGACAAAAGGATGTACATCTAGGTCTCTGTCTGGGTCCAAAGGATTTGGGCATTTTCTTCCATATAAAACAAAGCAGCCACCTGCTGTGGAGCCTCCGGAGGACAAAGCCTGTGAAGCTTTCTGTCTCTTGTGGTGTTTCAATAAAATTCCTCTAAGCTTAACATGTTTTCTTGTGGGGATTCCCTTTCTTCTTCAGCCTTGCAGCATGACTGTCTAGACTGCAGGATCCCTTTAACCTGTACATACATCAGTCCAGTTCAGGTAGATTTACCTAAGTTCAGTCTGATTTATTTAATTTAGGTAAAACAGCCCTTACAAAAATGAGAGTGATCTCAAGACACTGACCATAAAATGAAAAGGTCAGTTTTGGACCAGTTTTTTTCCTTCAGCCCTAGCATGTGAAGTTCAGACCATCTGTTATGAAAACTGGATCGTTATTGATTTGGAACAAAATGGAAACAGATTGGATTTGATTTTTCCCTTAAAAGTCCTTCAGTAATCAACTATACAGTCTAAATGGTTTGCAAGTGATAATTGTGCAGGTATTGTGCTCTATAAAAATATGGAGCAGTTTATAAAATTTTTCACTATTTCAAAATGTTTTTCTTTTACTTTAATTGCTGTTGCAAATGTCATTCATTCATTATGATTTAAGAGTTTATAAAAGCATAAAGTTGACCTCTGTTTCAGGGGAATTTGACCTGTCTCAGAGATTCTCCTCATGTTTTTGCACAGACTACACTGAAGGACAAAGATGCTAACAACATATGTGAAAGGTTTAGAAGCACATTAGATGAATAGGCCAGTATCTCTTAAAAGATTAAAATAAACATTAGAGACCCCTTTCGTTCCATTTTAAAACCTATCTCTTCATTTTTTTTTTTTACCAACCCCCACTTCAGAGACATGCGGAGGTCTCTGGTGAGCGTCATTTGTCTTATCCTGACATCCTTCTACCTGCTAACAGTCAGCGGATCTGCTTAGTGTTACTGGTTTAAAACACTGGTACCAGTCAGTGCCAGGTTTCAACTCTGTCGGCCTCAGCAGTGATTCATGGAGTGCTCTTTGATAGGAGGGGTGGGTGGATGGAGGAGGAGCTGTTATCATTGCCCTGGAATGTATGAGGTGTTGATTGGGCTTAGATGACGGGGTGAAGACTGAGGAAAACCTCCCTGTCTTTAAGATCCTTTTAGCAGGATTCATAAGATTACAACTGAAGGCATATGATTAAACCTGCATCATATGCCTGAATATTTACTGGGGGCCTGAGGAAAGAATCAGTTGAGGTTTTTTGGACACGAGGGTCACAGCCAATGACAATGATGACAGAAAAAAATATATATAAAAGTAAAATCTGAAAAGAGAGGTAGAGCAAATAAATTGTGTAGAAGAAAACTGCTGCAGGGGGATGTAGATCAGACATAGAATCTGATTTTATCCTTAGTTAAAGATGAGAAGCATACTGAAAAGCATACATTCTTTGGAATACTTCAATAAAACAGAATGCAAATATTCAGTTTTCTAATGAAAAAAATGTGTGCAAATGCAAATCTTTGTGTGAAGCTCCTTAAAAATCTAATCTATATTTTTTCCTACCAAATCTGAAAAGTTACACAAATTACATATTTATCTTTCAAAAATGTGCTTCACTATCAGTCATCCCCTCTGGAAGGTTACCTTGATTTAAAGATCAATGATATTCAAGTTGGGAAACATGCTTGTAAAATAATTATATTTCACAACAAACAATGAAAATATAGCACTTTTTCCAAAATGTGCAATCTTAAATCTTGTAAATAATTTTCTGTCCAACCATAAAGCTTCTTTTAACACAAACATATATTTAAAACGTTGAATAGTAAAATATGTTGAGCCTTTAATTCTTATTATTTTGCTATTTCAAAAGATGTTAAAAGACAAGAAATGATAGAACTTCAGTTTTTGTATTGTGAAAGGTTTCGTTCTTTATCCAAACATGCTTTTTTTATTCTTAAGTTGTTTATTGTCTTGCACCAGATTTAAAGAAGCATGTGATAGAAAAATTATGTTGTTGTTTAACAGTCTTCTGAGGAGGATGCTAACTGTTGCCTTCTTCCTTTTTTTAAGCAGAGCTGGCATTTTTATTAATCAGCTTGTAGAACCCTTTTAAGTCATTTGCTCTGATGCCGTTACCCCAACAAATGATGGCAGAAGACATCAGATTCTCCACCAATATCTTATAGCATCTTGCTGCAAACACTGACAGATTTAAGCTTCCTTAGGAATTAGAGTCTGCACTGTCCCTTCTTGCAGACTGGTTCAGTTTTTTGTAGTTTTTTGCAAGGCAATGTTGTAACGAAACAATAATAGGCCCATAAGCAGCTCACCGTCATGTTGAAATCTGGCATGTGTTGGGGTATAAATATGGTCCGGTCAGTTAATCTAGTATCAGGCGGGTTTAGGAGGAATTTGTCACACCGTTACATCAGCAAAGAGACGTCCTAGTCCATAATTGCTAGGGGGCCAACCAGGTGTCAGGGACCTGGCCCCTAAGCAACTGCAGTCTCTGCTTACCAATAGTTACGCCATCGTTGAAAGGATTAATCTTGTTCCAGATTCTTCTGAAATTTATAATCAACTCCTTTGTTTTGTTCACATTGA
>JAGKQL010000047.1:1786270-1839498 GCA_018398635.1 Cyprinodon brontotheroides | reverse complement strand
ATATATATATAATTTTTCTTTTTAACTCAGCTTCTTGTTGATCCCTGATGCACCCATCACCTACAGAATCATCCAAGTATGTGTGCACATGCCAGGACTCAGAGGTGTGCAGAGTAAAAAGGCCGGTGAGAGTACTGCCCATTTTTTTTTTATTTTGGACAATTGCAGCTTGCCTTTCTTCCAGTTTTTTTTTTCCAAACAAAGGAAAAGAGAGGCTGTACAAGCAAACTGTTACATAAAACTCATGTAGAAGTACCTTTATTTATTCCAACTACACCTTTTATGCAGTCTGTGAGTTGTTATTGAGGCTGTTAATCACAAGTGATTGAAAAACATTATCTAAGTCCTTGCTGATTCCTTGTTCCTCCTTGATCCCGCGTCGAGTTCCTCCAATAGATGCCACAAAAGAAACAAGGAACCTCCCAGGCTTTATGATGTATGAAAAGTAGGGAGGTGATGGAAGGAGAAGTAAGACAGTGATGTGGGAAAAAAAGGTTTTGTGTTAGGTGGAAGTTATGGATGTCGTTGAAAGGAGGTGGGGTGTTAAAATGCTTACAGTAGAATAAAGGAGTTGCAAGTGTTAGATGGAGGACCAAAATGTATTGTTATTGCTGTTGATGATGGTGTTTGCAGAGAAGAGAAGAGAAGCTAGGTGTCTGCCATGTAATTGGGAAGCAGCAGAACATTTTTACTGGTGGTAAAACTCATTCACCTTGTTAGTAGGTAGGAGCGAAGGGTGTCAGGAATGGCCTGCCTCACACATAGGTGCTGTAACACCAATGGTGTGTTCACACCCAACTTGTTTTTAGCGTCAGGAGAGTGTGGTTTACATGCATTAAGGAGAACACACAGAAAGGAATGTCTATATTCAAGAGGCCCTGTTGGGCTTTTTCAGCAGCAGTGTGTTTAGTGTTCAAGTTTTGAGCATGTCTAAATATGCCAGAGTTGTGAAATGTGTATTTTTGCATTAGAGCACAGTGAATCAAGCAATCAGATAAAACTGAGCTTTGTTAAAGACAAACAATGCATCAATGTTTCATCCAATATATTTATAATTGTGCTTGAACGTTTACATGCCTTTCCTTTAAAGAAAATCATACATTTACGCTAATAATTAAAATGACACAAAATTGAAAAAGGTAGTAATAAATAGAGATGTACTAATTGATAATTTTGTAAAATATAATATTGATTTAGATTTTTTTGATTTTGAAAAATCTAATAAAAAAAATTAAATACTTGTAATGTTGATAATCTTGGGTTCATAACTAAACTTATTTATTGAGGTAACGAGTCAGGAGGAAACAGGTACACCGTGATATGTTCATTCTTCATCTACTGATGACTTGCAACACAGAGACACACATCGGCGGGGTACATCATATCTGCAGCCATCTGTGTCAGGAGGTAAAACTACAACTCCTTAACTTAGCATCACATCCCCCTTTTTCTAGAGATGAAAACATTACACATACCTTGCCATTAAACAGTGAACCACCAGCCCTGTTAAAAAAGTTTATTCAGGAATGGTTGAAAAGCAATGTCTGAAATAATTTTTTAAAAAGTTCATAGAATTTTTATGAACTATTTCTTTTGTCTGATTTGTGATGTTTAGATGACCATTTGTAGTTTTCCTTGCATTAAGCAAAGGGTGCCAACAACCTGGTCTGTGTGTGTACAACTCTGTTAGAAATAGACCAAAAGAAATAATCCTACAAAGCACTCTTAATCCATTATAGTGAGACTATTAAGGCGTATCTTCATTGGTCTAAATTCCAATGGCAGGGGGTGCACTTTAGACTACTCCAGCCAATTCCTCCTCTGCACTTAGTAGTACCGGGTATATGGTTTAGATACAACTGCTGAGCTACGTCTGAAGCTCTCTTCATTGTAGTTTTGCTGAATCTGAAGGCCATAGATGTGTATAGCTCCTTTTCTGTTCCTACTTATCTCATAATTGATGCAATCTGCTAGCTACGCTCCTCGGCAACCATTAACCTCACCTCTTCATCCTGGCTGAGTCATGTTGTTCCCCATTCAATTTAATTTGTATTATAATACAGCTAATACTAATATTTTAAAGAAATTAATAATATGTCATGAATTGACTTTTCAACATGGTACCTCTAATAGTACAGCGCTAAAAGTACTGAACTTTAGAAAGTGACGCGATATTTCATAAATCTTAGTGGAAGAGTTCACCGCAGCTTTGTGCTGGATTCTATACACTGTTGGTCTTTAATGTGACTTGAACATCGGATTTCAATGCTCTGAAGGGCTAAGCAAACTCTTCAGTATAACAGTTTAAACTCTAATCTTTTTCTACACTAGTGTCATTAGTTAAAGTGGGTAAAATTTCTATTGTTGACACAGACACAATAATAGGTTTACACTTAACACCATCTGCTCCACAGTCCACAGAAAAGAGGGTGCATGTAACTCTTCATATTAAGATTTCTTAGGTTTCTTAGCCTCTCCAAGTGTTACAGAGATAATTATACAATTGAATTAGCTGCATTAGAATATTTAGATTTGTTGTATAATCTAAAAGACCTATGGTAGACTTCGCAAAATTATCTCTACAGTAATTGATTAGCATTGAATAAAAGAGGCCTGTTTCAAATTTGTCAGCAAAGCTGAACTTCAATTAAGAGTTAATTATAGGACATGGAAGTATTCAAGTGGCAGAGTTTAAGAGAAGAGTTTTGTTATTATTGATAATATTACTGTATTGTAAATTATTCAATACAGCATTTAAATGGTTTATTTTCATCCATTCAGCTATGTTATTTGATTTTATCCGAAGTGTTGTACTTTTCAGGGGTGGCAGCCTAGTGGTTAGGGCATAGGGTTTTGAATCCTGAGGTTGTGAGCTTGATCCCCCATTCCCACAGACTGCCACTCTGGCTCCCTGAGCAAGACCCTTGACCCCACCCTACTCCCCGGGCACTGCACAACGGCAGCCCACTGCTCCCCAAGGGGATGGGTTAAATGCAGAGAATTCATTTCATTGCTCTGTACTTGTGACAGTGGAATGACAATAAAATTCTATTCTAATATTTCTAAACAAACATACAAACTAATTTGAGAATGTAAAAGGGTCAGCTGTTAAATGGCTTAAAGATGTTTAGCTGTCAGCTGGTTAATTGAAAAAATAATAGTTGGTACCTAAAAGCAATGCAAAGTTTTCCAAAAATCCAGAATGGTAAATAAAGAGTAATATTTTCTCTGCTCAAATAGGATTCAATATTTAGATAGTTTCATTCAAAAAGATATTGTTATAAAAGGGAAACACCAATGAGGCATCTGAACAAAAATGTAAAATTGAATAATTCATAACCCCCATAATGTAACATAAAACAGAACAAGAGGTTCCAATTGGTAAGAGAGATGAACCAGCAACTTTGTTGGTATTTAGAAATAGTAACCTTCTATTTGACAAAAAGGGGGAGCTGGGATGTTTAAAGTTACCTGATAAAAACTAGTGACTTTCCTAATGTCATTAATCGCATGGGATACATTTTTGCAAATTTTCTCATTTAATCAGTTCAAAGGGGATTTGCTAAGGATTGAGTTATTTTATGATGCTATGGTACAATTCAATTCAGTTTATTTATATAGTCCCAATGCACAACACATGTCATCTAGAGGCACTTTATGCCACTGGAAGTAATTTTGACATGATGAGCATATAGGCGTGTTTAAGATGCAATAAAAATAAATAGTAAAATAGATTGAGATTCACAACTTTATTGTCATATACACTTTAGTGAACGCAACCAGGGTCTGTAAATCTATATATGCGCTATTAATTAAACTTCAACATGAACTTCAACATGAACCTGGATAACTGTGTTTATGTCACACATGACTCTATTAGCTCCAAAATCCTTCTATGCAAACTACAAGGAAAAAATTATATTAATATACTACGTTATTGAACAGTTCTCCACAGCGATTACACAAAGAACACAGGATCAAAATAACACTCTAAAATACTATGGTTACATTAAACTGCAAGAATAGATATGAAAGTGTGTGGCAACCCATGCTCTTACTTTGAGCTACAGACAGGGTGCTCTGGTTAAAGGTCTTTCAAGAGTGGACGAAACCGAAATGCCATATTTCCTATCTCATAATAATGAGATCGTATCTTGTAATTATGAGATGATATCTGATAATTACGATATACTGATATTGTAATTATGAGAAAAGCTGTGATTTTGTTTTTCCTTTGGTGAATGCAATACGCTTCTGTATCCGTGAGGAATTGTGACTGGAAAAATAATCGTTTCACTGTCCTAATTAAATCTTATCTATTAAAAGTATGGTGCATATATGATGAAGTACAAATGTTATTGATGTGTTAAAGCACTTTGAAAATTAATATCCTTTGACAGACTTTTCTTGGGCTAGAATGATACTGACTTGTAAGGCAGAGAGGTTAAATCAATTCCTGATTATAGGCATGAACTACAAATATTTATGTAAGGATTCTCAATAAGTTTAAGAAATCAAATTATGTAATTATTAGTTGTTTTTTTTGTAGAATAAATAACTCCATTCATCCTAGCTTTGTTGGACATATGGAATATGTTTTAATCATTTATTTGTCAAAATATTTGTCAAAATAAATAATTCATCAACTTTGGTTGGTCCAGCATTACAGTTTACAAAAGCCAGACTTTCGTTTCATGAGACCCTTGTTACATCTATTCCTACTGAGCATCGTCGTTTACATAATTTTCTGTATTAATGCAAAAGTGTTTGGATGTTATAAGTTTGCTTTACTAAGGTGTTTCAAAAGCCCATGTTAATGTAAATATAGGTCAACTCCATTGGCGGCTCTGGTGTTATCTATTGCTGATACTCCATAGTTTCTTGGCAGAGTATGGATCGTTACTGTTTGTGGGACTAAGAATCACAGCGGTACCATACTCATTGAAGCAACCATTGGTATTTTAGGCAGTCAGGACAGATGCCAAGATCTCTTGTTTGGTAGAACCGACAAGTTTATGTATGTGACATATATCCAGCCATAAAGAAATCTTTGGTTATGACAAAACACAGTGGAGTAACGCCAGCTGGTGGACAGGTTACCATCATACTTGAAATACAATCTAAACCGGCCAAACGTCTTTTAGCAAAAGCATTTAAATTTGTACTAAGGTGCTGTTATGTAGAACATACCAGCAAACCTTTAAGTTGCACAGTTGAAAATGTTATACAAAGTTGATTATTTAAATTTTTTTTTTGCAATGTGTCTTTACATTTTTATTGTACAAGAAAAAAAATTAAAAATACTATATAGCAGTCGTATATTTGCAATTTTTCTTATTTTTTTCCTTTCCCCCCATTCTAGGAATACTTTGTACAGCAGTGGCAGACAGGTGTTTATCCCCTCCTTGCACCAGTGGTGAAAGATGTATCGACCACATGGGTCAACATGTGTGTCTTTGCCCCAAAGAATCGGATAAATTGTACATGGGTGTAAACTGTGATGAACTGTATGATCCCTGCATTTTTGCACCTTGCACCAACTGTACCAGCGAACTAGGAACAGATCAGTACACCTGTCATTGTCCAGATGGCTTCACGGGGAACAGCTGTGAACAGAATATGGATGAATGTCAGAGCAACCCCTGCACTGGTGTTAAGTCCAACTGCGTTGACAAAGTCAATGGTTATTCATGTCAT
The DNA here is from genome assembly GCA_018398635.1 of Cyprinodon brontotheroides. Taxonomy (NCBI): domain Eukaryota; kingdom Metazoa; phylum Chordata; class Actinopteri; order Cyprinodontiformes; family Cyprinodontidae; genus Cyprinodon; species Cyprinodon brontotheroides. Next base: position 1,833,801 of record JAGKQL010000047.1, on the reverse strand, counting down.
TGTCCCTTGGATTGGGAGGTGAGGACTGCCAGGAATATGTGTTCACTTGCACAATGGAAAAATGTCAGAACGGTGGCACTTGCCTGGACATCCCAGACTATGGTCCCAAGTGTCTATGTGCTGCTGGATTCAATGGTGTGGACTGTATGGAGAATATTGATGAGTGTGAATCGGACCCCTGCCAAAACGGAGCCATCTGTAAAGACAGAGTAAACGGCTATCAGTGCTTCTGTGTGCCCGGATTTCAGGGTTACCACTGTGACCTGGACATTAATGAATGTGCCTCACGACCCTGTCAGAATAATGGCACATGTCTGGATATGGTGGATCGATACCTTTGTAACTGCCCCCCAGGTTTTAAAGGTAATAACCTATTTTTACAAGTTATGTTATTAAATCGATAGAGCAATATATATATATATATATATATATATATATATATATATATATATATATATATATATATATATATATATATAACGTTATATAGGTTTATGTAATGTCAAACTCCTGTTTACTGTCTGTAACTATTTAAAAAGGTCATTATAGGTAAAAGGCTTCTACAGACACGTTTCCAAGACAGCTTCAAGCTTCAGTTGAATTGTTTTTGAAGTGCAGGTGGAAATTGAGTCTGGCTGTGTACTGGCTATAAAAAAAGTAAACAGTTGAAAACAATATTTTTTACTGTAACAGTAAAAGTGCTCCAGCATTATCAGAGCTTTTGTAATTTATCTCTTCAGATTGGTAACTTACAGAAATAAGCAAATATTAAATCTGTAATGGAATGTAAAGACAGATAAGGTATTTACTGGGATTATTATGTATGAAGTTAGTTTATTATCTTGGGATTTCTCTGGCGCCCTGTAGGTATTAACTGTGAGATGGAGATCGATGAGTGCGAATCACTTCCTTGTCGTAACGGTGCCACCTGTCAAGACCATGTTGCCATGTACTCGTGTGAGTGTGTGGCAGGTTTCCAGGGCCAGGACTGTGAGGTCAACATTGACGAATGTTCCAGTATGCCTTGTCTGAATGGGGGCCAGTGCAATGATAGGGTCAACAGGTAAGATTGCAAAAAGCTTTTAAAATTTTGTTTATGTCCTGAGATATTCTCCAACCTTGACTAGGGCTTTTTTCCTTTTTCTTTTCATCAGAAATCAATTATAACAAATATTTTTATAGAAATAGGTCAACACAGACATAACTATACTTTGCTTTGTGTAAAAAAAATGAGTATAAATCACAGGATACCAAATTTTTCTTTTTACTGACAGATCAGGAGTGGATGTTTAAATTTTATAAGTGGCCCAAAAAACACAGCATTGATGTTTGTTTCTGCAAACTAAAGACTACTATCTGTATCACTCTACTGCCAAATCTATAAGCCTTCTAAATTCATAAGCTCAAGGATGATGGAAGTTAGCCATTGCTGTGACCTCACTGGTGAATGGCCTCACATTGCTTTTTTGGTGGGCCTGGCCAGATCCTGTAAGGAGCAGCGCCGCCGGGCCCTCGCTGACATTCAAGTATCTGTTCTCAAGTGAGGGGAAGAAGGAGTGGGAGATAGATGGCAAATCAGTATGGCTGCCACTATAATTCAGAAGCTTCAATCTGTTGAAAAATAGTAAATGATTGTAAATTTACTGTTCTAAGTATGTTTTTGTACACAGTGCAGCTCCCTTATATATATATATATATATATATATATATATATATATATATATATATATATATATATATATATATATAAACGTAATACAGAACCTCTGTGGGTTAAAATAAATTTTGACTGTATTCACCTCTCAATGAAGGGAGTATATATATATATATATATATATATATATATGCAGGAGCATATATATATATAAGTTGTTGCAGGCGTTGGTAGTTATGACCAATAATTTGTGTTTTGTGGCTAAAAATTAAATTCTGTGACCAGCTTTTTTAGGTAATTAAAGTTGTAATAATGAAAACATTGAGAAACAACAATGTTATACTGTTGTTTTTTTATGGGAGGTTTTAATGCTTCACATCTCTGGAGTTACTTTTGAATTTAACTTCCTCTCAAACACACATATTTTTCAGTGGGATGATAGATCTGAAGAAAAAAGTCTTAAGATATATAAAATGAATCCTTTTATTAAATCCCACTGTGATAAGGGCTAACTTCTGCCTCTGTTTCTTTTCCAGTTATGAGTGTGACTGTGATGGGACAGGCTTTAGTGGGGACCACTGTGAAAATGATATTCTTGAATGTGCATCTAACCCCTGCATGCATGGAGCCACATGCTTAGAGGGAACCAACCAGTACGGGTGCCTCTGCTTGGAAGGTATAGAGTTCAGCTCAAATTATCAACCTAGCAAATTCTCAGGGAATTATTTAGATTTGAAATATATATTTAATTCTCAGAAAATTATTCATTATGTATGTATAAATACTGTCTAAAGTTTAACAAATCTACATGGTAAATTTACAGTAATCAGTGATTTGTTTTTAACATGCATAACATTGGCAAAAGCATTATCTCTACCATCCAAATCATGTTCTCATCTTTTACGTGGCCAGAAATCTATAAAGGGGCTAGGCATACAGTCTGCTAAGGAGTTAATATACTGTATACAAATATGAATATATTTCTATACTTTTAGGTTACGAAGGGGAGAACTGCGAGGTGGATATAGATGAGTGCGAAGAGCATCCGTGTGCCAATGGAGCAGAGTGTTTTCAGCGCTCAGATATCCAGAACTATGAAAGACTTCCTGAACTGAGAATGGTAAATTTTAGCTATAACACAGCAGGTGGCTATTTTTGTCGCTGCCTGCCAGGATTTTCAGGTAAGCTTTACTGTATCTACAAAAACTTTTTATTTTATTTTATTTATTTATTTTTTTTATATCCAAAGTCTGATTCTGATGAAAGTATCCCCCTCACAGGTTACAGCTGCTCAGTCAATATCGATGAATGTGAGTCGGCTCCATGTCTTCATGGAGGAAGCTGTCAGGACCTGGTCAACTCCTTTCAATGTGTGTGTCCTGGGGGTTTCACAGGTAAAATAACCCCTTCTGTATTGTCATTCCAAAAAAACATTCCACTGGACTTTGTTTCCAAGTTTGAAGACGTTTTGCTTCCAATCCAGGAAGCTTTTTCAATTCAAAATGTCAGAAATAGCATTGAGTTCGAGGCTTTATACAGTAGCCCAACAAAGCCTTTAGAAAACATGCAAATTGAAACAGACGAACTTGTCCACCCCTTTGAAATGGAGGATATGGAGGCTAGCTTCTTTTGTTGGCCTGCAATGCCCCATTCCTGTCTATGTCTCTGAAAGGTATGTGTTATGTATTTCATAATCTTACCTTCTAGCAAAAGAAACTCAAGTTTATTTTCTCTTTGCAGAGATTTAAAGAGAACGGATCCCAAGCCTACCTACACGCCTGTCTTAAAAAAAAGGCCACATTGGTTCAAATATATGAACAGAATGCTTTCTTTCAGCTCTAGGGTTAATACTAAACTTATTCTTATCCAATCTAATGTATATACAATCAACACATAAAATATTCCATATTTTTTATTTAAATTAAGTAATGATAAAGTCAAAACAGTGAGTCTGTGTAAGTGAATTATGATTCGAGTTTCTGGAACCACTTAGTAGTAATAATTCAATCGAGTTCACTGTGTCATAAAGCACCCATTCATACAGATAAATGAGAAGCCAATAACATATAGAAAAGCTTGGTCAGTTTATTCCAGTTTATGTCAAATCTCTAATCATTAATTTTCTCTCTGATTTTATCACTGGCTTGTGGAAGCTACAGTAGTGATCATAATAAAAAAATACAGTCAACCCATGAAGCTGGAAGGAGGTTAAATGAATACATGATTTTTTACATAATAAAATTTAAAATAGTTCAAGTGGTATGAATACATTTGCAAGACTCTGAACAGTAGAATTGTATGATCATCATCTTCGTAGTTCAAAGGAGCCCAGAAAAGGCAATTAGAGTTTAATCTTCTTCCTGCTGATTATTCCTCATGACTAGCCAAGCTATGAATTCTTTATTAGAACAGATTTCCCCCTTTATACTCAAAACAGAAAAAATAACATACTAACCCTGATAAGACAAAAAATAGCATGGCTCCAGACCTAGGAAGCCAGCTTTACTCAACAGAATAAAGGTTTACCCTGCCCATGCTGTTATAACTGAGATTCCAGCACAGTGGATAGCAGGTAAAGAGAGGGCATGTAGTGTGGACAAGCATTGTTGTAAACAACAAAGCTCATAAATGTAGCCCAATGCCAGGATTCCATGTTGGATTTTAAGCAGCGTTCCTTTAAGGAACTTGTCAGGAGAGGGCAATCAAATCAAAGCTGTTTAGGATCCAAATTAAGCTCTGACTAAATCAGAACAATATGAACAGCAAATCTGTCATTTAGTTTTTGCTAATTTCTGCTCAGCTGTTGCTGTTCTATAAAACACTGAAGGACTATTCCATTTAAGTAGTTCCGTCTGTTCAGGTATCAGATTTTTTTTCTATGTTCAAGTAAAACCAACGTACTGGATATTATATTGATGATTGAGAATATCCAACTAATCCTTTGGATGGTGGCAGTCAGTGGTACGCAGTTTAAATTTACTAATTGCTTTGTAGTGCATGTACCTTTATCAATTACCCCTCTGGTACTCATTTAAACAATTAAAACTTTTTTTTTTTTTTTTTGCTTTAAAAACAATATTTCAATGTAAAAGAAGCTACATATTAGAGAGTATAGTTGATCAAAAATCTGATGTGTAATTAACATGGCTGCCAGGCCCGGTGTATTTAGCATTTATAATTATCACTGAAAAGGTAAGAAAAATGAGTAAGCAAACATTTTGAAATATTTTATAAATATTTTTTATTAATGTCATAAAAATGTAAACTACATAAGAGCTACATCTAAATACACAAAGGAGTGGATATGAGATCGATCCTCTGATTGATCTGTTAGAGTGTATAACCATTATTGCTCTCATCAAACTCAATGGGAACAACCCTCATATCAATTTTGTGTACATTTTCTAAAAAGTTGCTACTCAGATACACATTTTGTTGATTATTTCCAATCTAATCTGCACAAAATGTTTCAAGTTTTATCTTTAATGTATAGTTTAAAATTGGTTTTCATACTTCTAATAGTTATATTATTATATATATGATTATACATATTACAATTGTAACACCTGCATTTCCACACTCTTAGACCATATCAACAAGTTGCTTTTTACTCTCCACAATGATCTGACCACTTAAATTCAATGCAATGTGTAATCCAGAAGCAGGAATTGTAAAACAGAGATTAAATAAAAAGTAAACGTATTCCATGAAAACAACATGCTTTTATCAGGTAACAAAGTGTCCCTGGTTTCACAGCTGTTTCACAGATAGAGATTTCTTTCCAATATGAAAGTAATTTTACTGACAAATTTTAATGAATTTTAGGTTCAAGCTCAGTTTCTGTGGCCATTTTTCCTCATGGAAAATTTTACTGTTGTGTAATTTACAGACCAAAAAAAGGAGTTTCTTCTGTGTGGCTGAAAACCTGACTTTTGATTGCCATCTTATTGCCAGAGATTTTAGCTTTTACACATGTCCGAGCTTCCTTAGAACTAATTTGCTACCGCTGAGCTTTAGTCATACCCTGCACTGTTTTGATTTCCTTCGAACTTGCAGCACCTCCTGCTGGTCTTAAGAAACATTTTCTGCAGTCTGTTGCCATCTAAACAAGTGTAAGGAGTAAGTGTGGGAGGGACTGCAGCATTGCATTCCTCTTGTCAAATGACAGGGGCCAGATGGAGTCTTACCTCTGAGCCAGGGCTGAGCTGCAGACAGGAAAGCAGCAGAGGAGGGAGGTAAGGGAGGGAAGAACCTTTTCAGGGAAGGTGACAGAGGGAGGGGAAAAGCTTGGAAGGGCTGCATTGTAATCATTTCTGCTTGACAGCCTTGTGCAAAGCAAAGATATTGAGGAGTAGAGGCAGTGGACTTTTCTGCATCTCTTCTACCATCGCTAGTGTGGGGAGTGGATTGGGAGTTGGAAGAAAATGGAAGGGAGGTGTTTGATGCTGATTCCTTTCCTGTGCTGTTTTTTGACAGAGGGCATGATAGGTATGGTGAACAACATTTTGTTCAATGTAACAATAGAATAGGGAACATTTGTAGTTTTTTTTTTACTGAGAGGTTGAAGTCTTGGCATTATAAAGGCAAGCTGTAGAGCCCTCTGACTCCGGAGTATTTATAAGGACTGTTAATGCAAGTTGACTGATGCTGCCAGAGCTTAACGTTGAATGCGATTCAGATTCTCCTCCCCAGTCTGAAATCTGTAATTAGTGCACAGAATCTGTCAATTACTTCATCTGACAGGTATCTAATGTAACATGTTTATGTCCAGCTGGCAAATTCATACAGATTTAGCTGCATTGCTAATCCTACTGAGCTCAAACTGTCATATAATTTCCTTCTCTTCCAATATTTGTAATACAGATGCCTCACACAAACCAGAACTGCCTTTTTATCTCTATTTGTGTCAGTCAGTAAGTTATTATTAACTTTCCAACACACCTTTTTTTAAATTGTTAGGATTATATTAGAATTTACTGTCCTAGATAAAATCACTGTGTGAAATCCTTCTCAATAAGTGTTTCATGAGCAACATTTTTATTAGTGTTTTTGTTTTTTCGTTAAGGTGTTTTCTGCGAGGTTGACATCAATGAATGTGACAGCAATCCCTGTCTGAACGGAGCCACGTGTGAAAATGGTGCCAACTCCTACAGGTGTCACTGTCCCTCACCAGAGCAAGATCAGGAACCCTGGGGTGGACGTGACTGTGATGTGAAGCTGCTTGGCTGCCGGCAGAACCAATGTCAAAATGGGGCAACCTGCATGCCCATACTGAAAGTGATGGGGACACAGTTACATCTGTATGTGTCCCCTGGCTGGGGTGGAGAAACTGGCTGCAATACTTCAGCGACTTCCTTCAACAGAGGGTTATGTTTATATGCAGCTGCCAGTTTTCAAGAATAGGACTACACAAGAGGCTGTAGATAAAATCCAAGGACTCCACATGCAGCTTCGTTTCAGGAGTACTCTCCCAAACATGGTGGTATACTACCGGGGAACAGCTGAGCACTTTCTCTCCCTAGAACTTGTTAACGGCTTCCTCCAAGCTGTAGTAAACTCAGGGAGGTTACTGAAGTTGGTTTACTCCACCCCATTCAATGATGGGAAATGGTACCAAGTGACTGTGACCATGGATGAGGGGTTGGTTTTGACCGTTCAAGGGCCTGGTTGTAAGGAAGGATGTCAGATCAGGAATGAAAGTCACAACCATCTGATTTTCCTCCAGCCCAACTTTTTCCGACAGCTTTATATTGGAGGAGTACCTCCAGAATATTCCACTCACTTTTCAAGTGGAAAAGGATTTATTGGCTGTATAGAAGACCTTAAAGTTGACCTGAAACTGTTGCTACCTCAAGACCTCATAAGGGAAGAAAACAAAGGCTTAAAACTTGGATGTTCAAAAAAAGGACAGGTGTTCCCACAGAGTCAGCCCGGAGCATGGACAGTGCGTGGACATGTGGGTTCATGCAGACTGTGTCTGTCATCGGCCATATTATGGCCTTCACTGTGAAAAAGGTAAAGTTTATAACAAGTCTTTTTGGAGCTTCATTTTCAGGAAACGTGCGCCGCGATGACCGGCAACATTTCACCACCTGTGACAACCCAGATTAATTTGTTATTTCAAAGTCATGTGCTGTTCCTGCCAAGATTTACAAACACTCATTATTTCCACACAAATAACTCATTTGAAATTAGTCTTTTGTTGTTTGCCAGTGAAGTAGGGCCACTGGAGCAGAAATAGTACTATAAACAACTGCAGTTAGGGTGACCAAACGTCCGTATTTCCCGGGACATATCCGTATTTCACATCCTGTCCCGGGCGTCCCGGTTTTTTTAAAAAGTGAGGAAATGTCCTGATTTTTTTCGACAAGGCGGCGACGTAATCCCTGGTCAGTGCGGGCAGCCCTGTTCTTAAATCAGAGGCTCTGTTCAAAAATCCTGGGTTGCATCCTCCAAGGACGCCGTCAACCTAGACTGGATCCCTTCGTCCTCCTGAAAAATAATGAGGCCGGAAAAGAGTTTTGGCTGTAAATTTGAACAGGTCCTCCCTTCGGTGGGTTTTACCGTCGTGCATGCTCTGTTGCTTAGCAAACGTGAGTGAAAGTTGAGTCACAAAAGCAGGAAAAGAATGAATACCAAGTTTTTAAAAAGTTAAAGCGCACAAAGAATACACTCACAAGAATCCAGAGTGGAAGGTTTCCAACCGGCTGGGGCAAGGAACCAATCGATAAATGCGATAGAAACCTTAGTCAGTTAAATAACCTGCTGCTGTCATTTTGCATCTACGTGTTTGCTGTACTGGCTCATTACCGTCGCCATGGCCCATATTGGTTATTTATTCTGGTTGCATATTATTCACAAACACTTTGTGTATTGTGCTCTTCCCCTATTATGTTATTCTTACTTTGTTTCCAAGATTACTGTTTGTGCGGCTAGCGCAAAATAATCTTTCTGCTGCTGTAAGTTTGCATTTGGCAGGACAATAAAGGGATTTTCTATACTATAAAAGGGTTAGAAATACATAAGTAAATCTAAACAATGTATGTATAAAATATATCTGCAAAATCTCTAATATTCAACAACAAAAAATACGAGTTAAGCATATTGTGCAAAACAACAATAAAAAAAATTAAACTCCTATCAGATTTATAGTTCTACACTCTGCAGATCTATTAGAATCTGTCCTTAAATTACAGCCAAACCCATTTACACAATAACAGATAAAACCTTTAGATAAACCAAACATTACCGCCACATATCCTGACTCAATAACCATTAAAACAACTATTTTTCATTTTCATTTCAGATGGAACTATTCACAGAGTTGTATTATATTAAACTGAACTTCAATTTCGATGATGAGACATTTGTTCTTTCAGCCCCCCCCCCCCCCCCTGATCCGCGAACAAATCCGATGATGAGACATATTTGCTCTTTCAATCCCGCTCCAAGGTGTCCTGGTTTTCCCAAATGAAAATATGGTCACCCTAACTGCAGTAATTAATATAAACATGTATTACAACACATGGCAGAACTACACTGCAAAAATGATCTAGAAGTAACTTAAAATTTCTTAAATTAAGTGTATTCACCCTTATTTTGAGTAGGTAAATGAGATAGTTTGCCAATGGAATGAGTAATTTTATTCTTAAAATAAGATAATTAGATAATATGCACTTGAAATAAGACAATGCAATTGTGTTTTCTTATTTAAGTGTAAATTGTCTTGTTCCATTGGCAAAATGTCTCTTTTACCTCCTCAATTCAAGAACAAATGCACTTATTTGAAGAAAAAATGACTTATCTAGATTTTGATCTTTTTGCAGTGTAGCTTTTGAATGATTAGATCCAGCAGCTTTAAGCCTAAATAGTCTCCCCAAAACCATGATCTCATCCTTAGTCAAAACCTGTAGACTATGCTACAAAGTTGAGAGCTATTAGACATTTGTCTTTTTCCCAATAATTGTCTGATATTTTATTTCTTACTAGGTTCAGATAGTTCAAATGAGCCCTAATCTGTCCACAGCCCTCAGCTTTTGTGGAGAGGGCGGCTAGTTTTACGTTCCTGCTCTAGCAAATTGTTTGCTAGATGGAGGTGTAACTCCATGGTGATTGTGAAAAAGGCCCTACTACACCTACTTACAATCCTCAGAAGACTCAATCTAAGACAGGATCTGCTGACTCTCTTTAAACTGAGCTCAACTCAGAGTCTGCAAACTTCCTGTGTACACTCATCGGCCACTTTATTAGGTACCCCATGCTAGTAACGGGTTGGACCCCCTTTTGCCTTCAGAACTGCCCTCAATTTTTCAGTGGCATAGATTCAACAACAGTGCTGGAAGCATTCCTCAGGGAGTTTGGGTCCATATTGATGATGATGGCATCCACACAGTTGCCGCCAGATTTGTCGGCTGCTCATCCATGATGCAAATCTCCCCGTTCCACCACATCCCAAAGATGCTCTATTGGATTGAGATCTGGTGACGGTGGAGGCCATTTTGAGTACAGTGAACTCATTGTCATGTTCAAGAAACCAGTCTGAGATGATTCCAGCTTTATGATACATGGTAGCATTATCCTGCTGAAAGTAGCCATCCAGAAGTTGGGTACATTGTGGTCATAAAGGGATGGACATGGTCAGCAACAATACTCAGATAGGGCTGTGGCGTTGCACATTTTGAGTCACATATTTGAGTCACTGTTGCCCTTCTATCAGCTCGAACCAGTCTGGTCCATTCTCCTCCTGACCTCTGGCATCAACAAGGCATTTCTGCCCACAGAACTGCTAAAACTCACTGGATGTTTTTTTCTTTTCTCAGACCATTCTCTGTAAACCCTAGAGAGATGGTTGTGTGTGAAAAAATCCCAGTAGATCAGCAGTTTCAGAAATACTAAGACCAGCTCCTTTCTGGCACCAACAATCATGCCACGTTCCAAAGTCCCACTCAAATCAACTTTCTTCCCCATACTGATGCTCGGTTTGAACTGCAGGAGATTGTCTTGACCATGTCTACATGCCTAAATGCACTGAGTTGCCGCTTTCATGCTATTTTGGCTGCTTAGAAGTTAAGTGTTAACGAGCAGTTGGACAGGTGTACCTAATAAAGTGGCGGTGAGTGTATGTCTTCATGTTTCAAAAGATAATTCAAAAATTTGCAATATGGAAGGTCATCCACTCCAGCCAGAAGGTCATCAGTCACTCACATCTCTTCCATAGGAACCTCTTATGAACTCTTGACAGTTCCAAAAATTTTTAAATTGTAACTTCCTACATGATATGTTTTTTGGACCTCTGTGTTATTTTAAATATGTGTGGATTGTTGAAATGTAAAGCACTGTTAAACCTGTCAAGCCAATTCCTGTTTCTCAAATATATTACAGAGATATGATCATTTCTTCACAAAACAATATCTGGAAAACTGAAAACCCCAAAAGTAGGGTGACTTTTGTCTGAAACTGTAGAGTAAACAACACAGTAGCTCAGTGAGTTTGAATCATATAGCTGTATGGCCAGTTTGAGTGTGTGAGTAATATAGTTACACCTTTTTTTTTCAACCTACATTTCAGAATACTCCTCATGGACGTTTGGCCATGAAAACACCAGCAGCCACTCCGCAGTCAACATTTCAACCAGCCATGGAGAAAATTTCACCATTTCCTTTTTACTGCGATCCCTCAAACCCAACGGTTTAATCCTGCAGTTCCGCCGAGAGGGAGAGTCCTATTTGACAATCTATCTCAAGGAAGGCACTGTTGCCATCTACAGTCCTCACACAACTCTTTTGTCAGAATCTAAGCAAGTCACTGATGGGAAGAATCATTTAGTGATGATACAGATTAACAATTCTCATGTGGTTTTCCCTAAAGCCGGGAATCATCGGGCCATAGGCAACATTAATATAGAAGCAGGAGATGTGGCCTTTGTTGGAGGGCTCCCTGCAGGCAAGAATACTAATGCATGGGGTGGAAACTTCAAGGGGTGCTTACAGGACATTCGACTGGATGACAAACAAATAAGTTTTGGTGATCATCCAAAGGATTTGGAAATTTACCAGTCAACCACAGAGAACGTGCATAAAGGATGTAACAGTGACAACACATGCAAGGTAAAGGAGATGTATACAATTATTTACGTATATATATAGGTAATCTAGATTTTAATGACGTATTGTGAAACAGAAGTATTCACTATCCACAAAGTAAATTAACAAAAGTAAAGTTTCAAAAGCTTTGGCTTATTTGTTTCTGTAGAAACCTATTTGCAATTATTTTGAGTAATGTGTCAGTTTCAGGAAATTATATTGTTTTATCATTACAGGTGGTCTGATATGAAAATCTGAGCTGATAACAATATCTTATACTTATATTTCATCAATATAACTAATATATACAGATAAAATAATGCACATTTAGATTTGTGAGATGATCAAAATTCATTCAGACTAAAAGTATGAAAACGGAATATTTGAATGTCTTACTAAATTTTTAAAAATCTAATATCCAGATGAGATTGCACAGCCAATTTAAAACACAAGTAACCAGTAGAGTCCCTTTAGCAACTGTAACAATTTGTAATTAATGGGAAGCTGTGGATCTCTTCAGCTATTTAAATGTCACTTTGTATCTCTGGCTGCTTTTCATATTTTTTTTTACCTAACCCTACATTAAACTTTGCGATGACTATCGCTGCAACTGCTCTATTGTGCTTCTTGGTGTTGGTCTTCAAACATGCTGTTTGTTCAATAATGTTCTCTAGCAAACCTCTTAGTCCTTCAGGGAAATCCTGTATCCATAATGAGATTAAATTACACACAGTTGGACTAGTTAGTAATAAGGTGACATTTGAAGCCTGTCAAACTCAAAAAGTGCATTTTGCAGAATTTAATTGCAAAAGATTTTTTTTTTATTAAATCCCCAGGAACTATTAATGGATCATTTTGTAGGACGTTTAAAGTTTAGCCGTTTGATTGTCTTTGAAAGAACCTTGATCTGCATGTTACTAATCCCCTGTGCAGCTTTCACTTAGGTGGGTTCATCAGGTAAGAGATTTTACACTTGATCATTTAATCCCTCAATCTGTGTTCTGTTCATAGGTTAACCCCTGTTTAAATAAGGGGAAATGCCAGGTCACTTGGAATGATTTCAAGTGCTTGTGCCCTGTGAACTTTTCTGGCCAGCTCTGTGAAACACGCCTGTGGTGCATTGACAAGCCCTGCTATGAAGGAGCAAGCTGTGTGGATCTGATGGATGGTTATGAATGTAAGAAGTAATGTTTGTTTGTCTTAAAAAGCTGATATTGCTCATTGTATTATAATTTGCAAAGATCTTTGTTTTTTTTTATTCATTTTACAAAATCAGTTTTGTAATTACTGTAACTTGTTTTATACCAATAGGTTTGACGGAAGCTGTTTTTCAAAACAACTCTATTCAGTATATTGCCAATGGCTCCCTTCTGAATCCTGTGACGAACATCACCATGGCCATACGGACACGGAACGAGAATGGGATCTTGTTGCGTTCTGAAGGCAGAGCACAAGTATTGTGTTTGGGCCTATTAAACTCCAGCCTACTGGTCAAACTGGACAGTGGGCCAGGTGAAGAACTACTGGCCTTTACCAGCGACAGGACCATCTCAGATGGTGCATGGCACCAGATCCACCTCAGTATGGTCAACCCTCTGTCTTCAGTGTCTCGTTGGCACCTCACTATTGATGGGCAGAGGACTGGTGTCAGCTTTGGAGTAAGCGGCAACTTGAACTTTCTGAATAACAGCAAGGTTTGGCTGGCCGAACGCTACATTGGATGTTTACGGGAAGTGAGAATAGGTGGCGTTTATCTGCCTCTAATAAAGGTACCAGACACCCCACAGCGAAGCCGGTTCTCCAAGATAAGTGGCCTTGAACCAATCATTGGGTGCCAAGGTTCACCAGTTTGTGATGCCCAGCCCTGCCTTAACCAGGGTGTGTGTCATGACCAGTTTAATGAGTTTAACTGCAGCTGCGGCCCTGGATGGGAAGGGAGCTTGTGTGAGAAGGAGATAAACGAGTGCTCTTCAGCTCCCTGTGTCTACGGTTTATGCAAAGACCTCATGGCAGACTATCAGTGTGAATGTGAACCTGGATATAAAGGGAAAAATTGTCAGGATGAAGTGGATAATTGCCAGGAGTTCAGCTGCATAAATGGAGGATTATGTGAACAAGTTGCTGGAACTTATACCTGCTCATGTCCTCCTGGGTACAAGGGCAAGCGTTGTCAGTAAGTATTCCCTATTAAGTAACTTTAATATAGTGACTCATGCATGTGTTTTACTAACCGCATACAGGGTTTGACAGTTTGGAAACATGATTTGGTGTTATCCAAATTCCCTCTCAAGGATATAAATCTAAAGCTATTAAAGGTCAACGCTCAAAATTTTCCACCTAAAGAGCATAAATCTACATTTTTGCATTTATTCAAGGTTTTGTTTAAGCTTACAGCTCATATCTTGATATCCAGGTATAAAAATAGCGAAATATATAAAAGTGTGTAAAATCTAATTTCCTGTGGAACAAACAAGGTATGTTAGAATTGAATGAAAGAAAAAGTATATAGATGGAGATACATGTTGCTAGCTTTTCTAGGTTTATTACAGACCGATGACATTGAGGGCTTGACATAAACAGCCATCAACTTGCTTTGGTGGGTATTAAAGCCGCTCCTAATAGCCTCCATTTATCTTATTCATTGTAGTCTTCTGAAACATCATCTGAAATAATAGGCAAATCTTAATACAACTTTAACGTTTCATCTCCCATGAGCACCACCTGCGCACAGTGTTTGCCCACTGGTCTGTTCGCAACTGATGTCACTTCAAAAAGGTGGCCCCTGTGAGTAAATAATTTCTTAAGCTGTCACCGCACATTCAAACCCACTGTCTGCAGAGCGGGCAATTAAAAACTGATGATAGACCGAAGAAAGGCAGGATAGAAAAAATGTTGCCAGGTTAGCGACTTTTCAGACCCTTTTCTGACTTTTTTTTTTAAAGTTACTAGTGACAAATCTGGTTACTTTACAATGTGTTTTTGTAGACAATGTTGACAACACATGTAAGCCCTGATTGCTCAGACTATAGCAATTTTCTTTACTGAGGAGTGACGGAGTGAGCCCCTCTCTCCCCTGAAGCACTGACAGGGAGTCCAACGCAGCTCTGCAGCCAACGCCTGCAGGCAGAGAGAGAGGAAGTTCTCCTTTGTTTCTGTTATTGAAAATGAGGTACACATGTTCAAAGCGTCCACAACACACCACTTAAAAAAAAAAAAAAACAGATGTAAATAAAATATCAGTATTTTTTTAAATCTTGCTTTAAAGCTACACTGTAATTTTCAACAGCTCAATCCCAACACTTTTCCACCTCCAACTATAAAGAGGCATCATAGTACGAAATGGCTTACATAAAATCTGCATCACCTATCATGTCAAGTAAAGATGAAGTTTGTTTTCAAAGATCATACTATAAATAATATTCTATTAATCTGTTTTGGTTATACATTTTATAAAGGCCTAACTTGCCACAGTCAAGTTTGAGGGTAATGGCGATCTCTAGAGTCACCTAGTTTGTCAGCTCTGCATATTCAATTCAGTTTATTTATATAGCACCAATTCACAACACGCCATCTCAAGGCACTTTACAGTTCACCACAGATATCATCCAGTCAAATTGATTCAAAAGTTTTCTATCTAAGGAAAAACTTCAGCGCTTGATTGCATCCACTCATTGACCTGAATGCAATACCCTCACACTAAGCATGCTTGTAGCGACGAAAGTGGAGAGGAAAACTCCCCTTTAACAGGAAAACCTAAACTCAGAACCACAGGCTTCAGTGTAGCCGCCATCTGCTGAGGCCGACTGGGGTTCAAGGAGACAGGAAGCTGAGATACAAAAGCAGCTGTAAAAGGCGGCCCCTGGCCCAGGAAACACACACACACACACACAGCCAGGCAGACGGCAGCTCCCAGCCAGCCCCCATATCAGAGGATGAAAGAGAGCACATCCAGCCAGTCACAGTCAGGAGAAACAGGACTACATTGAAAACAGGCAGATCTCCAACATCTATAAACAAGGATGTTGATGGCAGCAGCACAGCTGATACTTCTCTCCAGGATGACGTCACAGCCAAACAGGAACAGACGAGGCAAAGCATACTATGACAAAAGCAGAGAACATAACAGATTCTGCAGAGTGGGGAAAATAGAGATAGAATGAAGCAGAATGATAAAAATGGGGTCCCTATGTCCTCCAGAAGTCTAAACCTATAGCAGCATAACTATAGAGATAACTCAGGATAACCTGAGCCACTCTAACCATAAGCTTTATCAAAAAGGAAAAGTTTTTAAGCCTAGTCTTAAAAGTAGACAGAGGTTGATAACTAAAAGATCTACCTCCCATTCTACTTTTAGAAATTCCAGGACCAATGAGTAAACCTGCAGATTGAGAGCCAAGTGCTCTGTTAGGAATATAGGGAAGAATCAGATATCTGATATAAGATGGAGCTTGGCCATTTAAGGCTTTATATGTGAGAGAAGAAGGATTTTAAATTCTGTTCTCGATTCAACAGGAAGGCAATGAAGATAAGCTAGGATAGGAGAGATATGATCTCTCTCTTTTTCATTTTCATCATTTGCAGCATTTTGGATCAGCTGAAATCTTTTAAGTACAGTTTGTGGATTTCCTGATAGTAAGGAATTACAGTAGTCCAGCCTTGAAGTAACAAATTCATGGAGTAATTTCTCAGCAGCACCCTTTGACAGGACATTTCTAGTTTTTGCAATATTGACCAGATGAAAGAAGGAAATTCTAGAAACCTCTTTGATTTGGATTTGGATTTAACTGACAGGTCCTGATCAAAAATAACACCAAGATTTTTTTACTTTATAATCTGAAATCAGTTTAATCCCATGCAAATGAATGAATGCAAATGACTGACTAATCAGCTTCTTTTTCAAAGAATCTGGTCCAAAGACTAAACCACACTCTCCTGGGCTTTGTTCAGTCCCCCACAGCCTTTTCAATGTTTCTTGTCTGATTTATTACCTGAACAACATTTAAGCCACTGAGTCATGATAAACTGTATTCCTTCAAGCCCTAACATGATTCAAACGTGTGCTAGACTTTCTTATGCATATATTTGTGAAGCCAGCATCTGCAGTATATGCTAATAATAATATTTGTGTTTTAAAATGTGGTTGATGCTGTGTGCCATATACAGTATGTTCTAATTAGAATTAATCTTGTAAGGCTCATGAGACTATACAAAGGTGTATTTTGCTTACTTTCAGTAAAAACGGTCCTGGGTTTAATTTACTAGTCAGGACATCAATGTGGAGTTTGCTGCATAGGTCCTCTGGGTTCCTATTACAAGTAAAAACATATATGTAAGTGCAATAATAAGCCACTCTTAGTCCACCTTAAATATTAATTGGTGTGACCATGGACAGTCTGTGATGGAATAATGACCTGTTTATTTTGTGCAAAAGAATGTATTTTTTAATTATTTTCTGACATTATCTAAATCATTTGTCAGTAATGAAAAAAGGCCAAGTATCATGGCAAATACATTTTGTGTTTTTAATAGATGGCGTTTCCCGCCAGTAGCTTGTGATGCATTCATGGATTGCCTTAATGGTGGGGTTTGCATAGGAGGCAACTGCACCTGCAAACCTGGATACACTGGTGAAAGGTAGGACCTTGGTACCATACTGTAAATGGTACTGTAAACTTTATGCACTTAGCAAGGTGTATCTGTTTGAAATTGTGTGTGGGTATTTGTTTACAAAAGCCTGTTGGTCAGTGTTTTACTAAAACCTTCTGATGTGTTTCAGGTGTGAGATGGAAATAGATGAGTGTGAATCCAGTCCCTGTCAAAATGGAGCCACCTGTCTAGACCAGCTCAACCACTTTCAGTGTGTGTGTGTCACAGGCTTCAGTGGTAAATTGTGTGATAACAAAGTAAGTTGAACACATTTTTTAAATTGTGGCATAAGTTCAGAACATAGCATCCAGTATTCAGGGCCAGACAGAAAGTTGGATAACTCAAAGCGTTTATTAAAATACAAATCGGGCTGTGGATCTGGGGTATCTGTGGTTAGGGCAGGGCACCGCCCATCACTGGAAACTCTGGTTTAGCAGTTCAGTCCATCTCCATAGAACGGGGTAGGATCCAGCCAGTGGGCTGCCAAGGAGATGCGGCAGGCGCCAGCCAGAGTGTCCCAGATGCTTCAGCCCCGGAGAACATGCAAGATTCTGAGCCAGATCAGAGAAAACAAAACTCAAAACAGAACAAAAGGTGAATTTTGTACTGGCAGCCTGTTGATACACACCAAGGGCCATTATATTTACCAGAAAAATAATTTAATATATCTCAAATTAAGCTAATACTAGGTTCAGAAGTTATGCAGTTTTGCTTTAAATCTTTTTTTGAGCCAGGGACACCTTGCCGTAACTCCTTAGGTATTGTTGTTTGTATAGAGCACAGTCCATGACAAAAATGGAATTTTAAAGGGAAATAGTACAAAATGTCTTAATGCATAAATTTGTAGCGTATCAGAGAAACAGCTTATTTTAGCATATCATGTGTAATATAGATGGTAGATTTGGAAAAAGGGAAGAAAACAAAATGGTTCAGGATAATGTTGTATGCCTTGTGTTGGGAAACCACAAAACAATACAATTTAAAACAAAAGAATCTATTTAGATCATTAGATTATTTGCAAACAATCTAATACTAGCCAAGAAAAAATAGAAAAATAAAAAATTACTAATCCCTGCAGTAAAAGATACAGTTTGAGATAGAATCAATAACACATGTCAACACCATATTTTTGTCAATTCCAAAAAGACCAGAAATATCACCTAGTGAAGAAACAAAATAATGATAAGCTTTCAAAATAGTAAAATGAGATATCTATCTTGTGCAACTTGACAAAACTGTTTTCAATAGAGTTGTACTGCACTGTACCAGGTAAGACATTGATTTCTCATGTACAACAAAAAAACAACAAGGCACCACATAGTTGATAATATCTACTCTAACTGCATAAAGAGGTTTTCTTGTCATGCCTAACTTAGCCCTCCTCCAGTAATACGTATTCATATTTACATATATACTCAGTTGTAGGTAAGACACAGAACACAGAGCCTAAGTTGAAATTCAATTTAAAAGTAAATAATATCCCATGCTCTTTTTTCAGAAAGGGGAGCATAAGGAGCGAGTTCCCTGGCTGGCAGTGACCATCCCCCTGACAACCCTGTGTGTGCTGCTAGCCATTGTGACAGTTTTTTTCATGATCATGACAGCACGAAAGAAGAGGCAGTCAGAGGGCACATACAGTCCCAGCTCTCAGGAGGTGGCCGGCGCAAGGTTGGAAATGGGAAGTGTGCTCAAAGTACCACCCGAGGAGAGGCTGATCTAAATTCTGAAGTTGCCTTCTCAGAATATTGCATCCAAAGGATGCATATAATGCCAGAGCAAATATATATATGGCAAAATCATACTGATTGCTCTACAAACTCAGAAGAAACAGTAGGGAAGTCAGCTGTCTGGAATAACTGCTGATGCTGGATACAAATGAATTCATTTTTCTAGTGATGACATAAAAAGGAACATGACGGTTTGTGAAAAAAAAGCATCTCAATGATTGTTGCATAATTCTGTGAGGAAATTTGCACAAGTCTTTTACACTGTGACAAGTACTGTCAACCCTTTGGCAGCGGGAATGATTTTTAAACCATTGAATTCAGTATTTTTGTACCTGATCAACTTGTCCTACTTTTCTTTGACAAATAATGTGTTCATATGAGTAAGAAAACATACCATACAAACCATTTGAATGTATTTACAGTTTATTTGGTAGAACTGTCTCAGATATGATATCATAAATGTTCATCTATTAGGGCTTTCAAAGACATTCTTACTGCTGTATATAGGATGTCCTGATCAGGATTTCTTTTTTTCTGTTACTTATTACAGAATAGGCATTTCATAATATTTACTCCTCAATTGTTTTTTAATAGAAGTAGAAAAAAAAAATGACCACAGTGAATACCTAAATATATTTCCTTAAAATTACATTAAAATCTCAGATTAAGAAGTTGTAGAAAACTGCTCTGTTATTCTAAGAAACATCTCCCAGAAAATGTTCCAATAATCTGACTGGACACATAGTTGTAGTTTCCTTTGAACACGTGTTGCTCTTTTTGCCTTTGTTTTGAGTGAACCATTTTTTTTCTGTAGCACTAGGCAGCATGTTTACTCACTTTTTTAATATGACTCTAAATTCTCCTTATAAATAATTTAATTATAGTTCCAGTAAGAGTACAGAAAACAGAAATCGCTGTTCTCTTGCTTTAGAGACTTAATGTTTAAATAATTTAGGTAAAACAAAAATGTCTTTCTCCAACACTAAACAGGCAGTTTGCAATGATAAATATTTAGCATGAAGAATGTGGTCAGCATCAAACTGAGTGTTTAGTGGGTACAAACAGAACACCATCAGGCTCCTAAAGACAAATCAGATTGGGGCATCTTCAGCTGTATCCCTTTCTTTGTGTACACTGTATGAATGAACAGGGTGACCCTGCCATCTAGATTTCTACCTGTATTTGACTTTGTGATTGTCCTCATATGTGTGTCTTGTACTGCATGTGTATGTACTGTATGCTGCAAAGGTTGAAGTCACTGTATCCTCCATATTCCCAATGGTATATTTAGACAATTTTATTTTAAAAAATGTGACTGTTGCCGCTAATGTGTCAGAAAAAGGTCAAAATGTGGATCTTTTAAATTTTGTAAAGAACATTTGCTTGATGTCTGATGTATGTAAGAACATCTGCTTGATGTATAGGTGAATCGTGAATATTCACTTTTTGTGTTTGACAATTTAACGGGCATACTTTATTTATGAAGGCGTTTTAACTCTAAAACTACTAACATGGGGTGTCCAGAGGAAAAATAGTCATGCATCTGTGGTTCAGCAGAGATAAACACTAATTTCAAAAGGCTTGATTTGTTAGATATATCCACTTTCTAGAATAACCAATGAGGTGCAGTGATGTAGCATTTAACTAAACCGCACAAATACAGATTTTAATACAATAATGTGTGGTTGATAGCTCGTGGAGCTTGAAGAGCTTTATTTAAAGCATCTCAGTAAAAAAAAAACATCTCCTTTTTTGAAGAACTGGAAAGCCCACTTTGCCTGACAAGAATGTGCATAGGAAACTGTTAGAAGAACCTGTGATCTAGCAAAACACCTATCCATCCATCCATCCATGCATCCATCCATCTTCTCACACTTAACTTGTGTGTGGCTGGTACCTATCTCCCTCAGTCTATGCACAAAAGTAAGGACTTGGACCGGTTGCTAGTCCTTCATGGGGTAACACATAGACACACAACCATGCATACACACACTCACACCTAAGGAAAATGTAGAGATGCCAGTTAACCTAACACTCATATTTTTGGACTGTGGGAGGAAGCCGGAGTATCCGGAGAAAACCCACGCATGAAAGAACATTCAAACTCCATTTGGAAAGACCCTGGTCGGACAATAAAACAAACAGTTGTTTTAGATGCTGAGAGCCTGTTAAAGGGTGAGCTCTTGTGTCAAACTCGAAGCAAACTTACTGCTCCAAGTACTTACCTACTGCGCTCATTTATACTTTGCTGAAAAACTAGCAACCAATTTCTTTATTATGATTTCTCTTAATTATTTCACACTAAATGTATTAGCACAAAAATGTGTGAATTAGCACAACAAATAAGTTAAATGTTATGTCAGTTAGTTGGTAGTGCAGGGTTATGTTTTGATAAAATCAGAATTAGTCCGCAAATTTGACACCACTACTGTATACTTGCCTGTACCGAGAGAAGCACTACTTGCCTTTTATTCTAGTTTCATCTGTGCTGTCGGTTTCCCAAATTCACGGTCTGTAAATTTTACAGAAAACATTCCACATCGCCCCGAAAATCGCACAGTGTACGCCCGGCTTTAGTTTTAAGTATTTCATGTAAATCATGTCTTAAGGGTAACAAGATAAAACCGCATATACGAGTAGTTTAAAGTGAATGCTTTTAAATCCTTCCTTTTCCCCCTTAAATTATGCAGTTGTGGTCTCTATGAAGTGGAACTGCAATACTCTGGTCTGAATTCTTTGTCTTTGTAACTTCACAGGCTCCTACTTTACCACTGTTCGGAGAGTACCTCATTCTGGTGCAGCTTCTTAAAATAGTCAGTCCCCCCTAAGTATTGATCTCCACCATGTTGGTGATTGTTTTACCCCATTGGTGATTGTTTTAGTTTGATAGTAGACTATCAAATGGAAGACTTTCGCACAGCCTTGAACCTTTCTGGTCAGATGACAAAAACCGAAGACTCTTTCCTATTTTTTTTAAAAAAAATTGTCATTACACTGTCTCAAGTACAGAGCAACAATCTCTATGCATTTAAACCATCCCCGGCCTGCCGTTGTGTGGCGCCCGGGGAGCAGTGTAGACTTGCTCAGGGACACAGAGTGGCAGTCCTTGGGAGTAGAAACCTCAAGATTCCAAGCTGGGGATTTCCACACAACTCCTGACAGACTGAATTCAACTTTTATAGACTCCTATAGGATATAAGTACATTGAAAAAATATTTAGGAGCTAAAATTCCGCAGACAGCCTCAGCAGATGGTCACTCACTCTGAGCCTGGTTCTGCTGCAGGTTTTTCCTGCAGCAGATTTCTTCCTGTTTAAAGTGAGTATTATTTTTCATTGGTGCTCCAAGCTTGTCTGCTGTTATGGATAGCTGTTGAGTCAACGAGTCAATGCAATCAGCTGGTTTTCCTCAGAAAACTTTAACTAATCTGACTGTACGATTTGGTTGAATTGTCTCTGTTAAGTGCCTCGAGATGACGTGTTGTGATTTGGAGCTTTATAAATAAACTGAATTGAATTAAAGTGGATTTTTGCACATGTCAACTTCAAGAACAGGCTAGTTAGGAAAAAAAAGCGAAATCTGAGACCTAAAGGAGGAAAAGATTATGTACTTTCTTCATTCTTTGGCTCCTCTTCAAGGATGTACATGGCAAAAATTCTGACATGTACAAAAACATCATCTGATATATTCTTTGTGAATATTGTAAATTAATGTCTAGTCAGTTCAAGCTATGTTTTGCTATCTTCTTCCTGTCAAAACCCATTCTATCTTTAACATTCAAACACAAATACAATCTGAAAGAAAGCCCTGGATAAAGAATAAAGAGAATAAAGAGCAACAAATGTATGTTATCTTAAGTGTTATGACACTGGTACGTTATTTATTACTGACATAACTTTGCTTTATTATTTTGTAGAATTGCATGACCGTAGGCAAGATAATTTTATCTAATCCAGTTGATATTGGCATTGAGTATTCTATATCAAAGGGTTAAAAGAACCATTTGAAAATGGTAATTCCAAAGTTATGTGAATGGTGCAACACTAATATGTGCCTTGATGTTCTCCTGAATCCAAGGAAAAATGTTATATTGGTCCTCTTCAGATGTGATTGAGACATATCCAGACTGCTAAGGAGAAATATTTGGGAGACCACTAACTGTGGAAGGTTTAGTGCTTCCCCAATCTTACATCTTTAGCTGATTAAATACATAAAAGTCATGTATAGTGTACTAAATCATTTTGATTAAAACTGCAGTATGCTCAGGATTAGTAAACAAAAACTCAATGAAACTTTTCCAATTTGTTTCACTGTTAAACCAAAACAATTATTTCCCTCATTGACTTAAACCCATTTTGAGTTTAGAAGCTTCTATGTGTCAAAAATTATTTTCTCAATTTCGTTGGTTGGAGTCTCTTAATTTGATGTCCTTCTGAAAAACAGCTCTTACTGTACATCAACTAAAGCTTTCTATGTGAATAAGAGGTGTGTTTGAGACCATAGATGTCTATTTTTAACGTCTGTTGTTTGTATTTCTGTAAACATATGGATCTTAGTGTATTTGTATGTTTGTTTTTTATTGTTCAAGTGAAAAAATAAAATAGAGTAAATTCAACAATCAGGTGTGCAGAAACTTTCTGAAGGTTATTTATGTGTTTCAAACGCAATAAATATTATTGATTAAGGAAAAATGTCAAACATTTTTGAGCCATTCAAAGAGCATAGCTCTTACAGACTTTGTGCACTCTGTTGGCTAGACAAAGCGCTCCCAGCTGAGACTATGCTACGTAGCAACCAATATCCCTCCAGGGAAGTCTGTGTTCACTGGACAGAGTCAGACTGCCTTTTTCCTGTGATTCAGAAGAAGCTGAACACAGTGTTTTTATTTTTCCTGCGATTCAGAAGGTGCTGAACAAAGTGTTTTTATCCTTCCTGCGATTTGAACTGAGTGAACAATATGTGTCCTGAATCCTGCTGCAGCAGAGACAGAGAAGAGCTAATCCAGCTCTGCAAATCGCCGAACTACAGGGGCCCCGATCATTGTTTGCAGAAAGAAGCAACTAGAACGGATTGTGACCGCCTGAGAGACGGAGCAGCGCCGCCGTAGCTAAAGGGGAGACGTCCTGCATGCTACCATGAGTTATAAAATTAAACTCCTTGCAAATTGCCTCTTATTGTTGCATTGGATTAATCCAAATCTCTTTGAGTTGCTATTGGACGAACGGACTGAACTGAAGATGGGCCTGCTGAGAACCAGACCCCGAGCCGTAGGCCTCCCATTCCATGGAGCAAACTTTAACTGAGTCATTATTCAATTTTCACCATAAACTGAATGAAACTTTACTGTTTGACTGCAGTTAATGTCTGTGTCAGGGTTTATTTAGATTTTATCTGCTGCTATTATAAAGGACACTTTTAAATGCATTAAGCCTTAAACTTCGAAATCTTAGTCCAAAATAAGAGGATGATCATATTAAAAATGTAGATCATTAGCATTCCTCTAACTGTGATTGGTTTATCTTTGGCAGGTGAGGCAGCATCTTAGGTAGCCATAGAATCTGAAACATCACCAATCTGATGAAAAAGGAAATGACACTTTACTCGTCATTAAAGATTCAATATTTATCTTGCACATTTAGAAAATATATATCAATATATTTCGAAATATTGTAATTGTGTAATTAAATTTAAATTAGGTTTTTTTATGTCTGAAATGAAGAACTTAATCAAGGACATTGGGCCCTAGCGGGCCTCTTTTGGCCAGCCGCCACTGCTCTGCTCTCCCGATGTGATTCCATAGTTCCAGAGGGTGACATGCGATGATGCAGCCTGGTCCTTGTTCTGTTTTTTTCTCTGCTGGTTTTCTCACACTGATTTCCCGCTTTCCCTTTCTGAGCTCCAGAAAGCTGTCTTACCTAATCATCTGTTGTCCTGGTGATTCAACCCCCATGAAGACAGCAGAAGCCCATTTTGGGTGTTTGACAGGCTGAAGTACCACTGAAAGCGTCCGTCATTCAGACCTATACTCTGAAAGAGGTGGTGGTATACCCATACACATTCGCAAACTGGGAACCTCCAGCACAGACAGCTTTTTCAGCTTTCCAATATTAAAAAAACCCCACTGCCAGTCACTTTGTAAATCCATGTTCGCATTGACCTCGCATTTGCCTGGCCTGGCCTCGTTGCGGGTTTCACCCGCAACGAGGCCAGGCCAGGCAAACATCAAGATGAGCAAAAGCAGACAGAAAGTTTTGCATGTTACACATTTGGTTCGAGCAAAACTTGAAAGGTTTGAAAGCCTTTCTTTAAAGTCAGTTTAAGTTAAGTTTGTGCACTTCTGTTTCACCCAACTGGATATTTTCTTTTATGTCGCTTTGCTTCCAACGCTTTGCTGATACTCAGCTTTTCCAAACACTGCTTAAGCTGTTGAAGCTTTTCTGTGCATTACTGTTGCGTTGTGTACAGTGTGCCCGAATAATGTATTCAAATTTTAAAGAATTACAGTGTGTATGGTAATTGAAACACTAATAATTCCTTGTGTAACAAAATTTACATACAAA
This sequence comes from Cyprinodon brontotheroides, assembly GCA_018398635.1. NCBI lineage: Eukaryota > Metazoa > Chordata > Actinopteri > Cyprinodontiformes > Cyprinodontidae > Cyprinodon > Cyprinodon brontotheroides. The sequence continues at coordinate 1,808,133 of JAGKQL010000047.1, read as the reverse complement.
AGTTCTAATTTTACTCACAAAATATACAGACAAAATGTGATTTTTGTCCCATTTCTCATAGCAACGTCCATTATGGTCCAGGCACTGCTGACAACAGCACTCTCTCAAACAATAATCTTGGAATTTCAGTGGCTTGCTAGGGGTATTTCGACAATAACATTAAGTGATGAGCCTGGCTAATCCTGCAGGGACTGGTAAACCTGCTAATAGATAGGCCAGGGGTGTCATTCTGGTAAGAAAACAAGGACTTCAGCCTGTTCTGTTACTGTAGATGGTTTAACACTACTTCAGGTTGTCCTGGTTGCTATCAAGACCTTTCAATTCAAGGTATAGTAAACTATAGTTAACTATAAGCTTAGATGAGATCTGTAAATTCTGTGACTAAAATACAGACATACGAATAACATCTGACCTTTTTTTTTAAAAATGTAAATATATCTGTGGCACAATGTATACTGTACCCTATATGCTTCACAGACCTTGCTGCTAACATAGATGCACAGAAATACTTTTTAAATATTTCTATACATTTGATATATAAAACTCCTATTTCAACACCACTTTTTATGATTCCATTTGAAGAAAGATATCCATGCCAACAAGTCAGTGAGCACAGTAATACACACAATTGACTTTTAAGTGGAGTATTGTCAGCATTCAGTTTAAGACAAGTTTTGAAATATTATGTTTACATGTGTGGAACAGTGTTCTACAACCAGAATATTTCCAAAACATGACCACATTTCGTATAAATGTAGAGTTTAGAGGGCTGATGCATAGAGATAATACTAACACCATTACATCCCAATAAGGGCTTTTATTGTGCAATGAGATTTGTAGGATAGTGTATGTACATCTCAATTTGAATGACAGGAGAGGATGGGGTTTGGCATTTTAGCTCTGTACAGTCCACAATTATCTGAGTGTCAGAAAAGTCATTGAAGTCATCAGGAAGGTAAGCCTTTACATCCTCAGCCTCCATCCAGATGGATGCTGAGCCCAAGAGGGTGTACAGGAAGTTGCTCCAGGAACAGATAATGTGACTTACAGTGGAGGTGGAAATGAGGAATCTGTTTGCCAAGTCCAGCTCTGCTCTGTGTAACCAGCAGGCAGGTACATCAGGAATAGGAAGAATTCATCAATGGGTTGCAATGACTCTCTGTGAAAAAAAAAATAAACGGAACAATATTTACACTAAAAACAAAATGGGATGTAATTGGTGTGAGTAGTAATTGACAATGTGTCTGCACTAAAATACAATGTCATGTGTATGCTTTTGTCCCCTGACTGATTTTTTACTTATTTGCACATTTGGCACACTTAAAATTTTCAGATCACCAAACAGATGTAAACATTAAACAAGAATGGCCCAAGCAGACATAAAATGCAGTTTCTCAGTAATTATTTCATTTGTTAAGAGAATAATGCCATAAAACCCACATGTGCCTCTGTGAAAAAGTAATTCATTTAATTGATGTTTACATCTTTGGTTATCTGAAAATGTTAAGTGTACCAAATGTGCAAAAAAAAAAAATAAAATCATTAGGGGGCAAAAAGATACACAAGGCACTGTGAATACATAATGCAACTGGTCTCCCATAATAACATGGCTACAAATTGAAGAGCATTTAATTATTAAACGAATGTCAGCAATAATAAGATAAATAACACAATTGCATACCATGTGTGGTGGACGGACAGATGTTAGTTCTTCATTCATCCTCTCAGCGGATTTGGCTCTGGATGCACAAACCATTTTATGCACAGATGGTTCAATCATTTCCCAAAAAAGCATGAACTCGCGATAATTTGGAAATAAACAAAAGGAGAGCATAAAATTTACAAAAGGTTCCTATTTGATGACAAACTCATATTATACTAATGGACGGCTATTTGTTTACCTTGTGTACAGTCGGATGTTGGCGTCAGATTGGATGAATCTTTCAAACACAAATGTATGGCTTATCTTCAATTCATTAATTTTTTTCAAGGCTTAGGTTTTCTCTTCAATTTCTTGATCCTTTCGAGGGCCATCCAGGATTGCTGCTTCTGGTGCTTTAGGGTAGTCGTGATCATCAAGTGTGTGTGCAGTCCATTGCTTGCTCTTCATCTGACGGCTCTGGTGTTGTCTCTGGCGTGTTTACCTGCACTCTCTCCCAAACACTCACCCTCGGGGGTGGAGTCATAAAATTGTTCCACTTAAACAGTACTGGGACAGCTCCTTTCTGTAATCGCCTTTTCCCTAACTCTGTTTTTGGTAGAATTGTTTGCTCCTTTAAGAACTGTAGAACACCTTCGTATGGGGCATGGGGACAAACTGTTCGCAGCAAATATTGACTAGCCATCTCTTTCTGAGCTCTAAATCGCTGGGAAACAAGTGAAAGCTCAACACGCCATTATATGTGGATGATGCTGAACACAGCGGCACACAACAGTGTTCGTGGTATTGCTTCTGTTGCCTGCTGAAATGAAAGCAGTCCTTTTTAAGACTCATGTCAAACCTCTTTGCTCAGGTTTCCCGGCGTCTTATCACAAAAGTTGCATAAACCGGAAACCAGGTACCCGCTTCATCAAACATGGAAGTGTCATCATGATGTTATGTGCAAAGAGTGATGTGCCTTTGACTGTTAGAATTTTTCATTAATTTAAATTTGTGGTCTAGCAGTGCTTCTATCATGTTTTATCTTTTTTTTAATCCTTCTATACCACTGTAAAGCACTTTGAATTGTTGATGTATTGGATTGTGCTAAAAACTCGCATTTCCTTGCCTTACTCTAAGAACAAGATAAACATTGAAATAAAAAAAGAAAAGATCCTGCAATCTGATAAAAGAGAACTCGAAGGTTTTAGTCATAAAAAAAATGGTTACAGCTGGAGGTAAATGAAAAGGCTGGTGAGGCTGAAAACATCTTCTCTGCTTGCAGTACACGAATGACAGAATTATGTAGATTATGTAGAATTATGTGGATGAGTTTGGGTCAGAAGTGACCAGACATGTATAAGCAAGACAGCCATTATATCTGACTTATAGATAGGTTAGAAATGTTTGTTTGTTTATTTATTTATTTATTTATTTATATATTTATTTATCTATTTATTTATTTATATTTGCCTTCAGCAAACTGAAATGATTTTAAGACTCCTAACTGACCTAAAACAGGAATTGTACTACATGACATTTTAAATGAAAGGTAAGTGTTTAAAAGAATGTTATCTTTGAATAATTAGAGGATGCCATCTGGGTTCCATGTCAGCATTCCAGGATCCACTCCCACAAAATTTGGGAGAAGGGAGGACAAGGATGATGCTTGACCTTTTACATTTACTATCATTAGCTAATCTAAAATCCAGCAGACACACTGCATAGGAATCTAACATGCACAGAGTGGATTGGAGTTGGTTGGTCATGTTAAAATAAAGAACATAGGGACCCCTATTTTATCATTCTGCTTCACTCTATCTCTATTCTTTCACTCTGCAAAATCTGTTATTTCAATCTCTTCCATTATGCTCTCACTCCGCTTTTTTCTCATAGTAGTTTTGCCTCGTCTGTTCCTGTTTGGCTGTGACACCATCCTGGAGAGAAATATCAGCTTTGCTTTGCTGCCATCAACACCTTTGTTTCTAGATGTTGGAGATTGGCCTGTTTTTTCAGTGTAGTCCAGTTTCTCTGACTTTGCCTAGCTGGACGTGCTCTCTGTCCTCTGACATGGGAGCTGGCTGTCAGCTTGTCTGCCTGGCTGTGTGTTTCCTGGATGGGGCCGCCTTTTACAGTTGCTTTTGTATCTGCTTCTTTTTCTATGCCTGCTTCTGTCTCCTGGAACCTCATCTGCCGAGGCCAGCTTGAGCCTGGTTCTGCTGGAGATTTCTTTCTCTTAAAAGGGAGATTTTCTTGTCCACTGTCTCTACAAGCATGCTTAGTGTGAGGGATTGCATATGAGTCAATGAGTCGATGCAATCAACTGGTTTTCCTTAGAGAGAAAACTTTGAATCGATCTGACTGTCTGATCCCATGAACTGTAAAGTGCCTTGAGAGGACATGTGTTGTGAATTGGCGCTGTATAAATAAACTGATATGAATTGACAACTGAACCAACTTAGTTACGTCCAGGCTATGTTATAAAATTGAGTTATCAAAAATGGTGAATGCTGCACTAAGGTCCAAAAACACCAGAACAGTGGTTCTTCCAGAGTCTTCATTTATATGGATGTCATTGACACCTTGACAAGGAGAGTGTCTGTTCTGTGGTGAGCAAAGAAGTCTGTCTGGACAATGTCAAAGCGGCTGGTAATTATTAGTAAGGTGTTCAACTGCTAAAACACTTGTTTTTAAATAATTTTACTAGTGGTGGGCATAGATTATATTTGAAATTTAGATTAATATAACTTTATTCTCGGAATAAATCTATATTAATCTAAAATGGCTCATTTAAATTATGTCAAAGGCATTTATGATATGTCATTCTTTGAAAAGCTTTATATCATAAACTCTAGTTAAAAAGTAGGCTAAATAAATACAACAAAAGCTATATTTTCAAAAAGCGTACCACTTCATCCTCATTCAACCAAGAAATCATCATGAAGCAAACATAATGTTGTGGCAATCATTTGTGGTGTAGTGATAAAATTAAATTTGAAATGAGATAACATAGCCTACCTTAAACCTACCATCTTCCACATTGGCTAAGAGATGCTTTGCATTTAAAAGCTTAGCTCTGCCGCTGCTAAGCTCTCGGCTGAACCCTCAGTCTCTGGACCCAACCGGTTCCCCCTCTCACGGATCAGTCTGAACCTCATCAGGTACAACTCTGAATCAAAACCCTGTCTAGACGTCATAGTTACCTGGCTAACCAAACTATCCTTCTCTGCAGAGAAACTCTGAGAATCCAGTCCCGGACCTGCACCAGAACCAGTGCAAACAATTACTCTGTGTGTGTGCTTATCCAAATAAACTGTTTGAATTTTTACTCCTGTTTTCCGTGGTGTGTTCTGCATGTGTGTTTAATCACAGAGTCCCATCATGACAATCTAACGTTTAAGGGTAAAGCACTTTTTCAGTACTTCCACATTAAAAGTTGAAAAGGAATTCAGTAAAAGTTTTTCACCTGATGCTTTTAAACAAGTATCAGTTCTTCAGAAAATCAGAGCTGGTACTACAAGTATATGCAGTTTTATAATTGTTACACTTATATTTTGGATATTAGAATATGCAGTTTTTACCAAGCTTCATGTTTATTAGTATTCATTCAGCAATTACATTTATCTCATGCTTTCAGCAACACTTATCAAATAGAACAGTGCCTCCTGAAACATGCTGTAGTCATTGTTAACAACTTCTCCAAAAAGAAGGTATACTGTATGTCTTGAAACCTCTCTTCAAATAGCTGGTATTCCTCTGCATGGTGCTTCAGCAGCATTATGATACTGCTCTGCTGGAATTCTTGCTGGGTCTCGCAAATACAAGTTGATTTTGGATCCCTCTGTCTAAAATATGTAAAGATTTATTTTTATAGGTGGATTAGGGCCTTTTTGAGGGGGTAGTTTACCCGATTACTTTCCACTAGCAGGTTCTATTTAAACACAAAATTTAAACATTTAAACATTTTAGGAAAAATTAACAAGGCAGCTTGTTTTGTATAGTATTTATAATGTCAACAATTTTAAGTGCTTCACATCAAGCAAAGCATTAGTGTGATGTAGAAGAAACTAAAGTATTTAAACGTCAAAAAATAAAAACATGATTCAAAAAAAAAAAAAAAAAAAAGCTAAAATCTTACTAACACTAGCCTTGGAGGCTGTGCAGATTTGGACTCCTAATTAAAAGCTATTTACATGCAGCTGAAAACAGGTGGGTATTTAACCTGGGTGCAAATAAACAGTGTTTCAGCTGATCTGAGTCTTTCCAGACATGTGGAGCACATAAGCTGAATGAAGCTTCTCCAGGTCTGGTTCTGACTGGAAACTGATAAAAGACCTGATCCAGATGACCTTAGCAATCTGGTGGGTTCATACTGGGACAGGAGGTTACAGGTGTATCTTGGTCCAAAACAATTCAGAGCCCTAGAGACCACCATCAAGAAATAAAGTCTATCCTCACCTATCCTTAAATCTAGCCAGTTGACAAACCTCAGGACTGGATTGATGTAGCATTTAGTGTACTTGCCTGTAAAGGTTCTCATAAATTATGAGGTTATTCTTCACTGGCATTGTGCATTCATCAACAGTTTTGCTGATGAAACCATCAACACTCACAGCAACAGTCACTCCAAACATTCCCAGCTTCTCATTTTGTTTGAGGTGGAGTTTGTGGCTTTTGTATTCAATTTGGTAAGTGTTATGTTACCTGATGCAGACTGGTGGTAAGTAGGACAGAAGCAGACAACACATTAAATAGGTTGACTAAGAGCTATTGCCAACTTTTCCAGAACTTAGTAACCTCATTTTGCATAGCTCCAAGTCGCTTAAATGAATAGTTGGAAAAATCAAACAGTCTCACATCGCCACTCTGAGATGCCCGTCCGAGCAAAAGACTGTTAGGTGTGATGTACTGAATATAACCCTCTTGACTCTGTATTCTGGCATCAATTGGGCGCTCATTTGCAAGATTTGCAGCATTATAGAGAGTTGTGTGAAATTCACTGAATGTTAGTGCAAATTCTTGACCAAGACTCTGGAAAGCTCTTTTCACAATGGCAACAGCAGCTTCAGCAGCTCCATTTCTGTGAGGTGAGTCTGCAGGGAGGATTTTCCACACCCACTCAGTCCCGTTCTTTGCTGCAGTTTCTTCCAAACCTGATATATTTTGGGTGCCCAGATACTTATACAGCTCCTCCAAAACTGGTTTTGCTCCAACAAAGTTGGTGCCTGCATCAGACCAGATCTTCTGTGGATGACCTCGGATTGCAGTAAATCTCTGATAAGCCATCAGAAAGCTCTCAGTCGAAAGCGAGCTTGCCAATTCAGTGTGAATAGCTCTACTGGCCATGCAACAAAAGACGACTCCCCAGACCTTAATCGTTACCCTTTTCTTGACGTCATCTCTGACATGATAGGGCCCGAAGAGGTCGACTGAAGTGAACTTAAAGGGAGGAGCAGGCTCAGCCCTCTCAGGTGGCAAATCACCCATCAACTGCTGACACTTAAGAGCTCGAGTTTTCCTGCAGACCATACAGTTGTCAACAATCTTTTGGGCTATCCTCCGTCCTTTTACAACCCAGGCTTTTTGCCTCATCCTCAGTAGGGTTCCTGCAATTCCATCATGTGCAGCATTATGAGCTTCTCGGCCCAACAACGTTGATACCCAGGCATCATAGGGTATGATGGGAACTGCAGCTCTGTCTTCTCTAAAGATCTGTACTCTGCCGCCACAGAGTAATAATCCAGACTCTTTTTCTTGATACACCACCAACCTATTTATGGTTGTGTCAGGAAAATTGGCACCCATCTGAGCAGCAAGAAAAATGTCCCTGAGAGCATCTTCTCGTTCTCTCACAGAGATTACCCCTGTTGAGCAGACTGCCTCCCACTTTGGTTTACTTAGAGCTTGATTCTTCCTCATGAATCTTTTCGCTGCTCTCCAAACCCAGACAATTGTTTTGACCAGTCGTGTTAAACTGCTAAAGCGGCAAACATCTACCAGGTTCTGTATAGATATAGGTGGCCGCTGCTTCTTTGCCAAGACCTCCATTTGATTTTGATGTAATTCTTGTTTGAGCTCTGATTCCTTTATCCCAGTTCTTGTGGTCACAGCAATAAATGCTTTCTTTTGCAACTTGGTGATGCTTCCTTTTGCATCGATGGCAAGTTGTTTAGATGATTTAATTGGCCACATTTCAACTGGGGACTTTAGAAATGCTGGGCCTTGTTGCCACTCAGAGTCAATGCCAAGATCTTGAGGGCTGGCTCCTCGGGTAATGATGTCAGCAATGTTTTGATTCCCAGGAATCCACCACCAATCTTGGATTGTTGTGTTGCTCTGAATCTCTCCAATCCTATTTGCAAAGAATGATTGGAAACCGTAGCTTTCTCTTTGAATTGCTCCAAGAATGGTTTGACTATCAACAAAGTGATACCACCTCTGAACTTTGATTTGGCTATGCATCTCAAAGTACTTCTTTAATCGTGATGCGAATACTGCTCCACACATCTCTGCTTTAACAGCCTCACCTTTTTGTTCTAATGGAGTAAGCTTAGCCTTGGATTCCACCAGCCTAATGGATGGGTCTGGAGCTGATCCCCATCTCAGATACAACACTGCTCCATAAGAACATTCACTTCCATCTGAGAATGTAATTGCTAAAGGGTTACCGCTGTTATGAAAGGGAGTAACTGGATCTTACTAAGCTGAGTGTACTCTTCAAAGAGCTTGACTGCATCTTCTCTAAGGTCACTTGAAAGTGCCAAATCCCAGGTGTCTTTTACTTCTTTACTCACATTCTTGGCCTCTTGGAAAGCTTTCCGAACCAGGATTGCACCCTTCTGTTTTGCAGGTGTTACCAAGCCAACTGGATCATACAGACCAGACACCTGACTGAGGAGCTCTCGCCTTGTCAAAGGGTTTGCTGATTTGGTCCAACTCGAGGTCTTGTGCAAGTCGCATTTTCTTTTTTCTCTTTGAGAAATTTATGCTGAACATGACATGGAGTTTATCCTCCTCCACCATGTACCCCAGACCAAGTGCTTTGTTGTCCTCATCCCGCATTTGGTTCGGTAGAACCATGGTCTTTACTTTCACTTCATCCTGCTTGTTGCTCCTCCCACAATGTTTGGCCAAATCAGGTGATAATTTCTTAAGAAATTCTTCTTGATCTTCTGTATACTTTTTGCTACTTTTGTCTTCTTCTGGGCCCATTCGGTTCCTCCTCTGGGGTGTGATGCTTTTCTTAGCTTCAGCACTTGGGCATAGATAATAGTGATGTGGATCATCCCCACTCCTGCAGCTTTGATTCTTGCACAAAAACCCTGGTTTGCAGTATGATTCATCATCATGTATTTCCAAACACTTACTGCATGCCCCTACCTTCTTGACAGCAGCTCTTTTCTCAGTTAATGTTAATGTTCTGAACTGTTTGCAAAAGTAGAGTCTTTTTCTGTGTTTTCCATCGCCGCAAACAACACATCTCACAAAGTCATCAACTGCTTTGACAGACCTGGTTCTGGCGTGTCTTTGCTCCATTCGGGTCTCTCGTCTACTTGGCTCTTCCTCTCTCAGTTGCTCCAATTGCTCATAAATATTTTCTTGGTCTTTCAGAAATTCAAGGAGATGATCAGAGCCACTCCTTCTTCAAAGCTTCAGGAAGCTTAGTTTCAATGGACTTTGTCACCAGAGGATTTTTAATGGCGCCAGTATTTCCAAGGTCACTTAAATCCTTCAGAGCTTTTTCAACAGATTGAATTAATTCAACAATTCTTCTTGGATGGTGACCTCTTACTGCAGGAATCCTCTGTAGCTCCTCCACAATTTCGATTGCAATAGCTGTCTGATTTCCATAGCGATTCTCAAGGACTTGAAAAATATCTTCTGGAGTGCTGTAGGAGATTAAGCGGAGGTCTCTTATGATTTTCTCATCTAGACTGTCCAACAGCTGTGCTTTTTTCACCTCCTTTGACCCGGTTGGTTCTCCTTGTTTTTGAAGTGCTTCCCAGTCTCTTCTCCATCTGTAAAACTCACGTTTGTTTCCAAAATACTTTGGGAGAGATGTTGGTTTCAGCTTGATGGTTGGTAAAGAATAATTTCGGGAAGTTACACTTTGCTCCTCTTTTCCTTCATCCTCTTTTAATTTTGCATGAATGAAATCTGCTGTCCTGGAAACCAGCTTGGGGACCCTAAGTTCCAATCCTCCCAGCCGATCTTGGATTTCATCTCGTTTTTCATGAGGGATCCATCTTTTCCAGTGACAATGAGCTTCTTTGGCAGCCTTTAAGAGTTCCTTCAGGTGCTTGAGAGTGAATTCATATGCCTCCTTTTCCACTCCTGGTTTGATAGTGGCAGCATGTTCACATTCTGATTCTGCTGCTTGAAGTGCAATTAACAGTTCTGTCCTTCCAAAGGTTCTCCACAGGGTCTCCTGGATTAAGCATTTGACTTCTCTTACTTTTGCTTCGCATTCCTTTGCAGTTTTTTCCAGGTCAGCTCTCTGCTGTTCAGTTACTGTGGCTTCGTCATCCTCACTCAGTTTGGATTCCACTTCTGCAATGAGACTTGCTTCAAGATCATCATTTGCTGCCATTACTTTTCCAGCCTCTATGTTGAGCCTGTGGAAACTGTCTTTCAATTCTTCTTCAGTCATGTCCTCATGCATCCGAGTTATGCTATTGATCAGTCGAGTTAACAATCTCTTTGCTGTCGTTCTCTCCATCTTAAGTTGTTCAACAGACTTTCCATCAGCTAGTTCTGCCATCTTTAAAATCAGTCTCAGTTGTTCACAGATATGAGGGAAACAATTGATGTCAGTAACTGTCTCTTCTTTAACAAGATCCTTCAATTAGCTTATTTCTTTTTTCCTTCAGCAGTTTTTTGCTGGTTTTTACTGTTTGCCGGTTTTTACTGTTTGCCGGTTTTTACTGTCAAGTTATTTCTAATCTTATGCAGCTTCCCCACTTGAAAAGGGATGGATAAATTGATGCAGACTTTGTTGAACAGGGTTTTACTCAAAGGACCACACAGATTTCTTCCTTTTATCCTCCATTTATTTTGTGAGTGTCAGGATATATTTACAATTGGTCCAGAAGCAGGTAAAAACCTTTAAACAAACCCAAAAGAAGAAAAATAAATACTGATTTGTATGTTAGCTTACATTAATTAGTTCCACTTAAACTACAAAAGAAAATGATAAACTGTACAACACTAAACAAACCGCTGTGAATCAAACCCACAAAGTCATTAAAGTTAAATGAACAAGTAACTAAACTTAAGTTCCTTAACTTTCAAATACATTTCAAATAAATATTTACAATTACATTTATTTAAATATACAAATACTACTTTATTTTATAAATAGTTTCATATTGTTATTCTTCTTAATCTGATAGTTAATTTATAGATAAACTTAACACCAAAATTTACTATTTAACAAAATTACAATAAGTTCAAGCATAAAATCAAACAACTTTAGCACCACAATCCACCTCTTCAGTTCAGGTGTAGCTGTTAATTGGTGTTAATGGCAAACTGAAGGCCAGGCTGGAGGAACATAGGTAACTTTGCAGTCCAATCTCATAAATTACAGCTTTTCTTACCGGCTGCCTCTCCACCCGTCTACAAGTTCATCCAGATCTGCACAAGTCCAACAGGATCTCTAATCATAAGAGTCCCAAACTTTTGTTCTCTTTGTCTGGCTTTCTCCTCTGCTCCTTCCTCCATTGTCCGTCCCTCTTATAGGTCCGTGTGAAACAGTGCACTTTCAAGTCAGAAGTAAGACGCTGAAGCGGTTATTGGACTCTGCTGAAATAAACAGTCTCTGGACCCAACAGTTCCTCTCTCAAAGTAAAACCCGGACTCATCAAGGTATTCTTCAGAAACTCTCAAACTCCTCAGTTCCTGAGCTAACTGAACTGTAATCCTTACAGACTCCAGTGAACCTGCCCCCAGGCCTGAACCAGTTCCAGTGTTTAATTCCATGTGCTTGTGCTCAAATAAACATTGTTAAACTTTTCATCTGTCTCCGTTGTGTTCTGCATATTGGGCTTTTCTGAACCCATCATGACAGTATTAATGATTCAATATTCCAAAGCTTTGAGCAAGATTGTGAGTGCATACATAAAACACTATGGTAGGGACTTCTGAAAGTAAACAAACTTTAACTGTTGTTGTCTAACATTTTTAATGATTATTTATTCAATATTTAAAGGTTTTAAAAATATAAACACTTTAAGTTGCCTTGTCTATTGATGATAGGTTCACCTTTTCCAGGTCGGTGTTTGACACATGTCTTTTTCTCCTGAGTTGGTGATTTAATTGAATTCAGTTTATTTATATAGCGCCAATTCACAGCACAACGTTAGAGATTGAACTAAGATTCTGCAGTTGGAAAATAGAGATAGAATGATGAAATGGGGGTCCCTATGTCCTCCAGAAGTCTTAGCCTATAGCAGCATAACTATAGAGATACCTCAGGATAACCTGAGCCACTCTAACTATAAGCTTTATCAAAAAGGAAAGTTTTAAAGTAGACAGGGTGTCTGCATCCCAAACTAAAACTGGTAGTTGGTTCCACAGGAGAGAGCCTGATTAAATAAAAAGATCTGCTTGCCATTCCATTTTTAGTAATTCTGAACCACTAGAAACCGTGCAGATTGAGAGAGTGAAGTGCTCTGTTAGGGAACATAAGGAACAATCAGATCTCTGATATAAGATGGAGCTTGGACATTTAAGGCTTTATATGTGAGAAGCGAGAAATTTTAAATTGTATTCTGAAGCCAATGAAAAGAAGTTTTGATAGAGAGATATGATCTCTTTTTAATTTTCATCAGAACTCTGGCTGCAGCATTTGGATCAGCTGAAGGCTTTTAACTACAGTTTGTGGACTTCCTGATAGAAAGAATTACACAGTCCAGCCTTGAAGCAACAAATGCATGGACTAGTTTCTCAGCATCACCCCTGGACAGGATATGCTTCTTAATTTTTTGCAATATTCCCAGATGAAAGAAGGATATTCTAGAAATCTCTTTATGGGGATTTAAATGACAGTCCTGATCAAAAACAACACCAAGATTTTTTTTACTTATTTCTCTGAAATCTGTTTCTTCTAGGGGCTTTTTTCCCAGTCCCCCATAGCCTTTTAAGACGTGGCAATGCGCCAGCATGGAGCTGCTGCCAATTTTGCTTAATAAGGAACCAATTTGATTTGTTACTAGGAATTGGTATGGACTACATCTGAGACTATTTTCTGCAGGAAATTTTAAAATTGACTCATCTCTAAGAGTAATTTAACTTTTTTTCTCAGCCTGTTTATGTTCAAGAAGTTTGGAGAAATCATTTTGCTAGATTATATTTTTTTTTTTGTTTAATTGCAAATATTTAAGTTCATTATAAATACAACAATTACTCTAATCTGTTAAGTAAAACTCTTTGAATAAAACTGTGCTTAATCAATTCTCCTTGTGCATGAAATTAAGATTTCTGCTAGATTTTCGTATACAGCTAACCTAATGTGAGCTCTTTATATATATTTTTTTATTATTTCTTTTCTCCTCCAGCTCTGCAGGAATAGGGACCATAATTTGCAGTCTCTAAACTCCCAGAGATTTTCTTCATGTCCTGCCAGTCTTGTCATTACTGTCTAAATATCTTTTACTTAATATAAATATTTTCTTTAAATTAGACAGTCAACTCATCAATTCCCTGTACTCAGACTGGTTTTCTATGTTTATTTATTCTGATAATTAATTTTGACTAAAACATTGTTGTCAGTACTGCAGATTTTTTTTAGGTTTAACTGTTTATTATAATACTAAGGAAAATAATTACCTAGTGGTTATTGTAAAAGATACAATATGATAGTTACAAAACAAAACTGTCCAGCTCCAGGTAGATAAAAAAAAATTCTATTTCAAAAATCTGTTTAAACCTGTGCTGCTAATCTATTGATTTGTGATCTAAATTAGTTAGTAACCAATGCAAGTAAATTGTCAAATCTAAAGCTGCACATCTGTTATTTATCATTTGGAACAAAAGAGTGAGCAATCGTATATTGCTGGTTTTTCCTGTTTATTAAGAATGTCATTGTGTTATAATTAAATAAATGTCCTGGTAACTTCCAGCAGGGGAAACAGAGTGCTGACAAATGACCGGGTGTTTTAACAAACAAATCTTATTATTTTTTTTAACAAATCCTTTGGCTTTAAATTGTGGCCCTTCCAGTGGAGAAGGAGGTCTTGTTGCTGTCAATAATATACCCTCCCACACTTCCCCACATTTCTTTCTTTTTTATATAGTTGATATAGGTCATAACGCAATCACGCTAAAACTTTCCCTCTTGTCCACATACTACTATGAAATACAATTAATTAAAACTGTGTTTTCCAAATAAAATGAAATATTGTCTCTGGATTTAGAAAGGGATGAATGATACACCCTCACACTCTCTGCACCTCCTTCAGCAAAACCCCCTTGCTTTCTGGTAAGTGACAAGGCTGACAGACAAACTCTGTTGTTGAATTAGCATCATAATGGTGGGAAGCACAGCCTCCTGGTGGTGTTAGCCATCCTGACACCAGCTACAGGTCTAATGAGGGGGACTCCTGCTTCTGCATTCCTTCTCCATTGTCAGGAAGGGGATGACAAATCAGCAGTGCATCACAAGCACACCACAAATGATATGTTGACAAATGCAGATATTTCACTTTTAATTGACACTAAGAGACAGAGGTGATCCACATGCCACAGCTTCTTATGAGATAAGAATGAGACAAGCTTCGAAAGTGATATGTAAGGGGGAGAGAAAGCAGTGGGGGTTGGAGAATGTTGTCAGGGTAGGAAGAGTGTTGGAAAAAACACTCTTGAAGTAGGCCTTGGTAGATATTAGATTTTTGTGTAGGTGTCATTTTTTTAATCTGAGGATGTTGTTTGAAGTGGAGAAGAATGGGGAGATAAGAAGTGTGTATTTCTGAGAGTTGTCAGTGCCAATAACAGCTGTATCATAGTTTTAAAATCCAAGCGACTCCACTAAACCTTGACAACATTGCAGTTTCCTTTATCCAGTTTGGCTTTCTTTAAAAAAATAATCAAAGGCTACAATAGAGCTGGAAATATTTGCTTTGTTTGCTTAATACTATTTTTAAATTTTTGAGCTTAACCTGCTGGATGATAAATATACAATATTTTATTTTAAAAAAATGTTATAGGGATTCTGCCACAAGTCATATTCCCTATATTAATCTGATTGTTTCCAAGACAAATATTTTTCTTTAAAATTACATAAAATAAGTTAGTACTGCATTGAGTGCTACAAGAATAACTTGTATATTTAAATGTTAATGTGGATGTTTTCATGGTTGAGTGAAAGTTTCTGAGGACCCAAATGCAGAGACCAGGAGGCAGATTTAATGAGCAACTGAAGCAGAAATCCAAAAAATCCAAAAATACTGAGAACCAAAAATAAAGATTACATCAGGGAAAACTCTCATGGGAAGCCTGAGACGGGGGAATAACAAAACAACAAACCAGCCCTGGGTGACTGCAGAGGTGGTGTACACAGTGTTGGGAAAGTTCTCTTTCTACGTGAAGTAGTTCGTAAAAGTTCAGTTCACACATTTTAAAAATGAACTGGTTCAGTTCATAGTTCATAATTCAAAAGTTCACAGTTCGAAAAAATGAACCAGTTCATAGTTCATAGTTCTTTTTTTTTTTTCATATATTGCTCAATTACACCATAGCCTACCGTAGAACCACAGACAGCAATTATTTTATCAGTTGTAACACTGAAACTCAATGCGTCAGATTTCATCTTCATATCCAGTTTTGAATCCTTATCCAACCAGGATTTACATTAGCATTGAGGGGACAGATTTCCCCATTGTTGCTTTAATGCTTTGTTGCTGTCCATTCACTTCACACTAGTAGCAGCTGCGGCTTTCACACACCTACATTACAATATTCTCAAAAACATCAGGAAAAATTTGCTGCTTGAATGAGGTCTTTTCTATGAGGAATTATTAAAAGAAAAATAGGAAGGTAGTCTTTAAAGGTGCAAATGTTTTTATTTTTAATAATTTTTCCATTTGAAATTCCATTTCAATATTTTTACTAAAAGGAACTCACTGGAATCCTGGAAAATTATACCAGGTAGGTTTAACAAACAAGTTACATGGATAATAAAACCCTCAAGAACGAGGGGTCTTCTATGTTTTCCAGACCAAAAGGACCCCCCGAAACTGATGGGGAGATGGGCAGGGACCTAACTATATATATATATTGTATGAAATTGCCGTCCTATAGTCACTCTATTACAGATGGAGTAATGTAAAGAAATTAATTTCTCCAGATGGGATTATTAAAGTTTTTTCTGATTCTGATTCCTGTGGTTGATGGGACAGGTGTTGTGAATGAAAGCGGTGCCCAGCTTGAAAAAGCTCCTGTGTGTCGCTGAATGTTTTGCATTGATGACTGAAAGACATCTTCTGCCTCCATTTATCTGTTTACTACAGTGTGTTGATTTCATGTTAATGCAGTGGTTCTCAAACTTTTTCTGTCATTCCCACACCTTTGGACAAGGGGAATTTTCAAGCCCCGCCATTCTATCGCCCCAACACAATGCTAATGAAATATGAAACAATCTTAAATGTTCCAATTTTATTGAAGTAACAAGTAGTATCTAAATACAAACTATCTACATCAAATAACAGCAAGCTCAAAAATAAAAGAAAATTAAAATGCAGCTGTGTCAAAATTTGTATCAAGCTCAAAGATAGAAAAAATTAAAGATTACCACTCTGCAATCTGTTAATAAAAGAAAAACTGTGAAATCCATCTGGCAAGACATGGTCTATTTATCCCTGCATTAGTGGCTGCAATGAGGCCTGTTTTGCATTGCACAGTTTCTCAAAACGGGGTTGCAGGCTTGATACTACCACTCTCAAGTCATGCTTTGTTTTTTAGTGAAGCCAACAGCTGAAAAGCCCATCTCACAGAGATATGATGTGTAGGGAGAAGAATGCACACAGCTCTCTGCCCGATGAGTGGATACTCCCTCTCCACTCCAAACCAGAAACATGAACATGTGGCTGTGTGAATCAAACGCTGTTATTCATTTAAGATAAAATATTTAAATTCAGTTATTTATGATCAACCTGCGCCGTCAATCCCGGCGCGTGTGGTTCAATTGCAGTCTGGACGCTGAGGGTAAACATGCTGTGTCCCTTACTGCAGCGCTGAGAGGACTCTCACGATAAGCGAGGGGGAAGGCTTGAGGGTGGGAGGAGGAAATACAGCAGCACCTCACCGCTGGAGGGACAAGAAAGAGAGCGATCTGAGGGCTTTCCGGTAAGAGTCTCAAAAGTAAGCTAGATTTGTTAAGCTAGTAAACTTTTTTTGAAAAATTAAGCTGGAGGGTCTGAAATATAGCGACAAAGTCGCTGAGTTGGCAACACTGGGGCTGAGAAAGTTTATTCGTTACAAATAATATGCGACGTCCGTCAATCATTATTTTGGCACTTCAGTTCCAGGTGAAATTTTTTTCTCATATCTAATGTTCTTTTTAATTAGGCTGCATGTAGGCTAGTAAATGATTACTTTGTGGGTTTGATTGGTCTAAAAGCGGCAACATACAGCTATAAGGACAGTTTGCTCTCACAAGTTCTACATTTATAGTCACACAACACACACACACACACACACGGAACTTGGCGCCCCACCTGTCACGTCTCAATTCCCCACCGGTGGGTGCGCCACTACACTTTGAGGTTTCAGCGGTGTTAGTAGGTATTTAAAGAGACTTATTTCAATTGAGTAAGGGAAAAAAAATTGCAGGGGAATATGAAAATATCAACTAACCATGCAGACCCTCATGCAGTACTTCCGTGGACCCGCATCCCCTGTTGAAGACCTTCGCTCAAGAACATTTTACTAACGCAAACTGAGGGACCAGGCTGAGGTAGAATTTAAGGTTACTGAAGTCACGGATTTTTACTGAAAGCCGGCGGGCAAAGTTGTTGCCATCATCCTCACCGACCACTTGGTCATAAAACTGTTTTAAGTGATCATACTGCTGCTTTGTCGCCTCCGTGCGTCGTCTCCATGCTGCTGTGGCTTCCGCGCTGCATTTTTGTTTTGATGGCGCATGCGCACGCGGCTGTAGGCTACAACACTGGTAGCTGGTGTTGCCAGATTGGGTGTTTCTCCCGCTACATATTAAGGCCTGTTCTGATTGTGTGATTGCTTGAGGGGTTTAAGCCTGGAGGGCTCTACTATAGAAATCTGGCAGCCTATTGAACGGGCACTGAACTGAGGCGTGCGTTCACGAACTTACCAGAATGAGCAGAGTTCACAATACGCGTCGAGCAGTAAGTACGCAGTGCGTTCAGTTCCGCGTTACGCCCAAAATATGAGCGAGTTCATGAACTTTAAGATTCAATGAAACAGCGTTCAGGCACAACACTAGGGGCCGTACATATGGGGAGACTGAACAAAGACAGGCTAATCAGCAGGTGGAAGCAGGTGTGAGTGGAACCAAATGGAAAGGAAGCCAGCGAGAAAGGAAACAACAGCACAAGGGGAAGCGGAGAAGTAACTCAAAACTAAACACTGACAGAAAACAACTACAAATAGGCTACACAGAAACCCAGAGGTGATAGATGTACTGATGAACAGATATATTCTATGTATAAGTAGCTTCAGGAATGGTGTTAATGCAGTTAAAATGTTTTTAATGCATTTCTGTAGTGAGCCATTACATTGTTTATATTTTTTCATATAATTTTATTATATTAAGTGCTTTTATTCCATTGATTTTGCAACTGGTTGAGAGCTTGTTCACTCTATGCTTAAGCCATTGTTGGAACTACTGTTGTTGAAAGGGGATCATAAGTGGAAATAAGCAATAAGAGTCTGCAGAAGCCCATCGGTTCAGCTATGGCCTTTATATAATGTATTATTCCGTGCTTCAAAGCTATCTATACAAACACTGACTGGTTGTCATGGTTACAGGTTGTGGGGGGGTGAGGCCTTCCAGAGGATGGGGGACCTTTAAAGCCTTTCAAAGTACAGAAACAAAAAAGATTTACGAAAAGCAGTTTTTTTTTTTTTTACTTTAATTTAAAGCTCTAAAAAAATAGACAAAGCTCCACCGTCTAAGGCTCATACCTGTACCAGCGTGTTATGACTTACAGGGTTAAAAGCCCCAACAAACCTTTTAAGAGCATTCCCTGTTATTTACATTATTTTCATCATCTTTAAGTTTGATTAATAAAACCTTGTGACTTGTTTACAGCAGCTGAGATGAGAGGGTGCAGGTAATGTAGTTACATGTAGACGATATATACAGTATATAGAGCTAGTAGATCATTTTCATCACTAATAATGGCATAATGATTTCACTTTTAAGTATTCGGCATGTTGATGAGTGGTTTAATTTATTTCTGATTGGAGGTACTGTCTTCTGCACGATGTGGTGAAGCGTTAACGTCCAAAAAAAGTCTTAATTGATATAACGTTCTGGCTTTAGCGCCAGGATGTTTTAAAAATGTTAAATAGTCTAAAAAAACTACATGCATAGGTCTTCTAGCTCAAAAAAATGATTAAACGTGTTGATGATGCGATATTGATTTAATGTAATTTTACATTAAAATCATGCAGCAGGACATACTGGACATACAGAGTAGTTCTCATTTATTGGGAATCAAACAGGCTTATTTAAAAAAAAAATCCCACATTTAGCAGCACCACGGCAGTAGTCTGATTAATAGCTTGTAAAGATAGTATAACCATTATTAGTTATATGTTAAATATAAAAGTTAGGTCCCCCCTGAAGGCGGTTATGCCTCGGAACTTCCTTTCCGGTCCTTTTCCTGGGAGCAAGTGACTTACTACTCTTAACTCAAACTAGGAAAAAAAATATAAAAAGGACTATAAAACAGGAGTAAAAAAGTTAACAGAGTTTATTCCAGGTCTGGTCGTTACAAGACAGAGAAATTGCTTGGAGTCAGTACAGCTGTGGGCTCAAAAATGACAGTAAGCGTCGGCGTCCGGCAAAATTGAGCCCCGAACAAGGTAATGTCCTGCTACCTATACCTCATGAGTCTATGTGTTGCATCAGGTGGATGCGTATCTGTCTGATAAGCATCAGAAACTGACACAACATCCATGCCCTGACCTACATGCATCTTGCCTCTATGCCTCAGAATTACAGATAGCTCTCCTCAATCAGTCCGGCTCCAAGATGTGTCCATATCCTGTGTATCTTCTAAAGACAAGAAGACTGTCCTAATTAGGTGACCTCCATGTGAAGGAAGGCCTTCTACTCCATCTAATCTGGCTAACAGATTAACAATACAATGAATAATAACGAATAAAGCTAACAACCCCCTCTGATAAGTTACCGTTTTTACAGGTAACTTAAAACACAGAAAGCGACACATCCTTGAAGTACCAGGTGACTCAGAGAGCATCTATAATTTAGCAAACCCCCTCCCCAGGAAAAAAATCACCCCACCCTGAAGTGTGCTTGCAGAAAGAGCCCTAGTGTATCACAATTCTAAAATACATGAAACCCCAAAAAGTGTATGTGTGTGATTCGGATTCTAAACAAAAAAAAATGTAAAAAAGCCTAAAGCACAGCTTTTAAGAAAATCTACTCTAACATTACGGAATCAGTATATTGTAGACCCTAAGCATAGATTATTCGAAGTCCTTCATGTTCCCCCTAATTGCCTGTCCTCCCACACTCGTCAGGCATCGCCATGGCACACCTGAAAGAAGTGATTAGCCCTACTCTATAAAGGACCCCGGCACCCTCCATGATTAATCACAGAAACAATCAATTTATCTCTATGAAAAGTTTATAAAAACTCAATAATAAAAATGAAAAAAAAAACGGTGCCGATGATGTGCCTGTAACGGCCAATGGTTCCTAATTATTACTATTCTTAGTTTCAAAACAATGAATAAATGTATCATAATGAAAAGTAATCACATAACTATGCACTGTACATCTTGATTATCTGAGTACCCTGTCTCCTTCATACATCACCCTCCTCCGTCCATATCAGTCTGATCACTGGCTCCTCCTGCTCATATTCCCTTAGCACAGGTGTCGACACATGAGTCAGTGGCATCTGGGAGGTGGCCGTTCCACCCATTTTACTTCCATCAAAAGAGCTTATACCTCTATCTATGCACCTAAGGATGAGAGCACTCAACTGACCCACCTCCTGTTCTGTTTGCCCCGCAAGGTGAATATCATCCACCTACTGCAGCACACAGCTCCTGTCCGAAAGATGATTATGATTAAAGAGGGACAGGCTGTCGGTCAAACCCTGTGGTAACTTGGTATATGTGTATTGTTGTGCCTCAAAAGTGAATGTGAACAGCTCCCGGCAACTTGATGGGTATGCAAAAGAAAGCGTAAGTGAGTGTTGGGTTTAAATCCAGAGAAATGTGAGTTTAAAAGATTAAGAGGATGAAATGATCAAACACAGACAGGGATGTTGTCAACCTCTGCACAGGGGAGCCTGGCTCAAACCAGCACCTTTTCTCACAGATCCCCTTTACAACAAAGCCTTTTATTAACAGTTTACACCATCAAACAGGCGGGCCTAACAGAAAACCCTGTAATGATTATCAGGCAGGATGCAGGTCATGGGACGGTAGTGGCTGACCATCTCGCTGGATCGGAAGTCACACAACGATGACTCTGCTTGACCTACTGCAGTGAGTTCCCAAAGGGTGTGGAAGCGCCCCCTAGAGGCGCAATGCCATTACAGGCGGTATGAGTGAAGAAAAAACAAAAAAAAAAGCTTGTATTTGAGCATAATGGACGAGATCAAGCACAGTAAAAAATTTGTAATTATTTGCCTGCAACAAACGGGCTACGTGTATGGATTTGGCTGAAAAGATGGGAGGACTTAAAAGTTCAAAGATTTTTCTCAGGTCATGTTCATCCAAACACCACTTTCCATTTTACCAACAGGTAAGATTGTATGAATTGCCAGCAAGTTAAATATTGTTACAAATATAAAAAAGAAATATGTTTAAAATAAGCTTTTAGACAACAAAGAATCCTCTTCTAATCTACAGTATAGAACTATGAAAAAAATACAGTTACACAAAGTGTTCCACTGTAAAGATGGTGTATGGTTTCGTTGTTGCAACCTGGAAGTGTGAAATAAACTTCAGGTTAGCGGCAGTTTACGGCAATTTGCAGGCTTCG
>JAGKQL010000047.1:1679012-1781270 GCA_018398635.1 Cyprinodon brontotheroides | reverse complement strand
ATAAAGTTAGTACTCCAGATGACAAAAGACCGGCTATCGTACCCTGTATCCATTCTGTTTTCTCAGGCAAGAGCAGATGTTGTGGTTGATGTATTACTCTATCAGATTTCGTCTCTAAAAAGGGGAACATCAGTGCACAGCACCGCATGAAAAGTGGGTAAATCATAAGGCCCCTTTGACCACACCAGAAACCTTAGGGCCACTTCTGAATCAGTATTCTCTCTCCTATGTGTCCTGCTCTGTTTTACCATCTCCAAGTTTATTCTTAGAAGGCCCTCATAAAGGAGCTTGTAGGTGTCGCAGCTGGGGCTGTAGGTCATCAGCGTAGAATCCTGCTCCATTTGCTAATCAGTGGCAATTACAGCCTTTTTTATCATCAGACCCAGGTTTTTCGCCTGCTCCCCGTTAATAACCTTCAAGGTTAAATGGGGGTGCATTTCTTCCTGAAGCCGATACAGCATCTGCAGCTCCTAGAACAGTGGGATTTGCGGCTGGTGGGGCGGTTTGTGGGATTGGCATTTCTGTCCATCTATCGACTCGCTCCTCTGTAACTACGATCGGTGGGTGAGATCATTGTTTGGACACCACCCTAGCTCTATGTCCAATTTCTCTGCAGACCCAGAAAGTCATATTCTTCTCGTGATAATAGTATCCTCTGCAATGGTTCCCAGGGAACGGTGCAGCCGGTGTGTATTGGTACATCTGGTAATCCCCCTCTGCTCCCATGCTGGCAAGAGTCATAAAGGGTTAGTCACATTTGTCTGAGTGGCACTTATTTGAGAGTTATTAGATTTATTTTCTTTCTCTTTAACTCAGCCATTAGTTGTTGTTGCAGTTGATTTAATTTAGTCTGAGCTGAGAACAGGTCATAACCATGCTTTTCCAACAAGGTAAGGCAGAGCCTATTTATATTGTCCATTCACCAACAGACTAATTTATGTTGCAAAGATTACTATGTGAAAGAAATAACTACTTAGAGACTAACTGTATTTTGTCTTGTCTCACCTTTTCATGGCATTCAACATTTCAGCTTAGAAAATAAGAAAAAGTATGACTTCAGTATTGGAGTAACATTTATTTCACCCAAAGAAAAGCACTACATATAAAGCTACAATTGTCCCATTTAGCAGTTTCCACAAACCCAAAGTGAGTCCTTCCTGCATTTGCCACAGGTATTCTTTGTGCACTGCACACAGCGTTCAGTGCTGTGGTTCCTGTTGCAGAGATTTTGCAAATGGCCTGCTTATGATAACAATGAAAAAATCTCAAAAAATAGAGTTTAGCATATTTTTACCCAAAGTAAGAGATGTAGTATGATCCAGATGAGGTTATCTATTTATCCTAAAAGTTTGGTGGCACTATGATGATCTAAAGTGTAATTATTGGCTGATAATAACAAAGTAAAAAGCTCCAAAAATACAGTTTGGCCTATCTTCCCAAAGTAAGAGTTGTAATATGATCCAGATGAGGATTTCTATGTACCCTACAAGTTTTGGGGCATTACAAAGATTTATAGTGTAGTCATTGCTAATTTTATGCTTATTCTAATAACAAAATAGAGGTGCCATTTGTCATTTAGGCTTGGGAAATTCCTCAAAAAAGTATTATTTTTGAATGCAATAAATGTGTTATGAAAGACATGAGATGCGATACACATGAAATTAATTTAATAATAATCCACCTCCCCTTGGTGATGCTTTTAAATATTTCTCTCTGATTTTTTTTTTTTGCGGTGTTGCAACTTGCAGATGGTCCCTAATCATTTGCGGAGGAGCGAGCTCTGCATAGGGTTCAGTGTTATTCTCCCAGCACAATAGGAGACTCATTTTGAGGAAATTACAGTTGTAGCTCACTGTCTGCCTTGCTGTGGTTGTGGAGAGGTGTCTGTTTTGTAAAATAAATCATTCGACGATGAGTTATTAAGCCGAAATTGTGAATATATTGCCAAATTTACTGCAGTCTCACGATGCGGTCTGCACGGCTGCAGCAGAGGAGAGAGGAGAGAGAGAGGAGAGATCGTGACTTGAGTTATTGCCACCTAGTAAATAGGGCAGATGGTCATTATTGTATAAATATGGTTGCTTTCCATCTCTACAGCGTTCCAGCTCATGCAGCTATTTTCATTGTATAGATCAGTTATCGTCTGATCGCTGTGCTGGTTTCTCTGCTGTCTGAAATCATTCCGGTGTTGGCGACATTGATGACGTAGACCTAGTTAATTACAAATATGATCTCCCCGCTCTCAGGTAAAACACTCGTCAATAGAGAGGTTTGAGCTAAAACCAAAACTGAAGGGGGTGGAATGGTTCTCCAACGACAGCGCTAATGGGGCATGAGTTGTAAAGTACTGTTGGGGGGGGGGAACTGGAGGCTGACGAAAATTCTTGTATGTCTTGGCTTTTTAGTGTTCATGGGCCACACACTAAAATCAGCCAAATATATCGGCCCGCCCAATATATTGCCTGGCTTAACTGTCTTCAGCTTTTGCTGGACCCAGATGCCCACAAAGCAGTGGAACCGAGGAGCAGACCACCGCACTGGAGAATGAGCAAGCAAAAACAGTATGAAAGACATCGGAAGTCCATCCGCAGAGGCGGGCTAACAACGAAGCTGAAAGCAAACCCTTACCCCTAAATTTTACCAGCATGTGGACTTTGCAACTCAGGAATGAAACAATTTAGACTTGGTCCACTCTAACATAAAAGATGCATTAGAGCAGCCCCCGCTAGGGATGGGCGATATGTTATCGTGTGCGATATATCGTCAAAGAAATTCCTCGTGGTAACAATTTGTCATCTCGCGATAAAAACGATAAACTCCCGCCGGTGACGTATACTGCGCATGACACACCTGCAGTCCAACTCACGTGCGAGCCATGCGCAAACAACAAGCATGGCGGAAGGTGGAGGAGACGTGCCCCAAGACCTGGTTCCTAAAAGAGGCTCCAGCTTCGTTATCTGGAACTGGTTTGGATTTAAAAAGTCTGATACGGAGCAGGAAGTCGTAATATGCAAAGTTTGCAGACAACCTGTGACGACAAAGGACAGCAACACTACCAATTTATTTCACCACCTAAACCACAAACACAAACCGGAATATGATGCTAGTCAGAAGATGTGCTGCGATGCAGCAGAAGCCTCGACTTCGAAAACCTCTGTTAAGAAACCGACTGCCACTCAAACAAAACTTGCCGACGCGTTTGCTCATTCCACACCATATGACAGCCAAAGCAAGCGATAAAAAGAGTTAACAGAGGCTGTTGCGTTTTGCCTGGCTGTTGCACAGAGAGGTATTTCAGTTTTTATATTCTTTTTAAATTTATTGAAGTTATTTATTTTTATTATATTGTTTAGCATGCTGACGATCCTGCTAGTCTTATTTTTACATTCTTGCACAAAGAAGTATTTCAGGTTTTACATGTTTGTTGGAATTTATTGAAATTATTTATTTCTATTTTAGATATTTAGATTTTTCTGTTTTTTTTTCTCCCTTAATTTATCATGCCATTTGCACATTTTTGTAGCCCAACAGCAAAAAAGGTTGTTACAGGTTGATATAACATTTGAATTTTATTTTTAGTGAAGTGAGTGTAATGTATATTACAGTACTTGCACTGGAATTTATTTATACAATATATGGCATGTTCCTTAAACTGGTGATTTAGACATCAGAATTATATTAGGAGGTGATTAAATTAATTATTTCCCTCCATTTTTAACAGTTAAACAGGTTTAATGAGTTCTGTTTCTCAATTTATCAGGTTGTATTTACGGTTGCACTACTTTGCAACTTTTATAAGCCAAGTTATTTGCTGTGTAGCATTTAAATAAATGTGAAACTTGTTCTCATATTTCAGGCTTGTTTGATTGGTTTGATACATCAGGCTGATATTGTGTTTTTGTTTTGTTTTTTACCATCACTTATCGTTATCGTGGTAAAACCTAGAAATTATCGTGATCAATTTTTTTGTCCATATCGCCCATCCCTAGCCCCCGCTCCCATCTCGGCTCGTCCAACCACCTATCTGTCATGCTAACTTGTGCATACAGCCCCTTGCTGTTCAAATCAACAACTACAGGGAAACAGGTCAGTGTGTGGGCTCAAGGGGCCATGGAGACACTCCAGGACTGTTTTGAATGCTCTGACTGGAACATGTTCAAAGCTACAGTAACATATGACATCATTATCAATATTGATGAGCATGCCATGACTGTGTCAGCCTACATACAAATGCATGTGGACAACAGCACCACAAAGAATATATTCAACCGGGCTTACCAATGACCCTGCATGACTGAGGTTTGGCAAACGCTAAAAGCACAGAACTCAGCCTCCAAGTCAGGTGACAAAGAGGCATCGAGGACAACAAGAGCCAACCTGAACCATGCCATCAGGTCAGCAAAGAAGAACCACAGCCAGAAAATCCAGTATCTTTTCCACGACACCAGCAACCCAAGGAGGATGTGGCAAGGCATACAGGCAATTACAGACTACAACGCTTCCTCCCCCCCAGTTAGTATAGCTGATGCTGACTTTCTAAATTGACTAAATAACTTCTTTGAAAGGTTTGAGGCATTAAACAGCACTCCAGCAGTGAAAGCTTTTCCCCATTAGGGAGAGGAGGCACCTTGCCTTGACACAGCTGATGTGTGGTAGACTCTAAGGAGAGTCAACCCGAGGAAGTCCCCAGGCCGTGATAACATACCTACGCAGGTGTTCAAGGAATGTGCAGTTGAGCTGGCTTTTGTCCTCACAGACATTTTTAACACCTCGCTGGACCAAGCCATGGTGCCAACATACTTTAAGTCTTCCTACATCATCCCAGTCCCAAAGAAGCCTCAAGTCACCTTATTTAATGACTACCGGCCTGTTGCACTGATTTCCATTATGATGAAGAGCTTTGAAAGGTTGCTAAAGGAGCACATTGTTCCCAGGCTTCCCCCAAACATTCCATGTTTGTCTAGCGAAGGAACCTCTCACTGAGGACGCCATCTCCTCTACTATTCACCTGAACCTAGCATATCTGTAGGAGAAGAACACCCACATGCAGAGGTGATCATGGACTTTAGTACAGCTTTCAACACCATCCTCCCAGAGCATCTGACAGGAAAACTGGAATAAAAAATTGGGCCTCAGCACACCCCTTTGCAATTGACTGCTAGACTTCCTCACCAACAGACCTCAGTCAGTCCGGGTTGCACAAAACACCTCAGACGTCATTACATTTAACATGGGAACTTTCTTTATGCCAATGCAATGTTATTTACAGAGGGTGTAGAGGTCAATCTTTAGTTTCGTTGTTTGTTCTTCATTCATTATTTAACCTCCTTTTTTAAATGACTGTCACAGAGCCTGTTACATGTGTAACAACCATTTCATTCACAGTACTATCGCACCACAGTAAAACTGCCGTGTTGCTCTGTCAGCCATCAATTATTTTTTTTTCTCCACAATACAAGTACAATTCCTTCTTCATGGGCAATACAAAACCACTGCGCCCTCTACAGCCAAAATCACAATAACACTTTCTTTACAGAAACCTCCCTTTCTTCAGGTGTTCAATACTTTTATTCCTGTGCCGTTCCACATTATTGCACACAACTTAATTGCTTTTATAACTTAAAATTATATGTGTGGATTACATAGATTGTTAGTTGGGAAAAAAATACATTGTATTGTATTCTGGTAGAAAATGTGCTGCGTTTGTTTTACTTGCCCAGTAGAGGGCAGACACACACTGCAGCTCTAAGCATGTGCTGATGAAAAAGAGACTTCCTAAGTGATTTGTTTCCCTACATCCCTGGGTGTTGCTCATCAGATCAGTTTAAAAAAAAAAACTCTTGGCTTTTGCAGCTCTCTCATGAATGAAGCTGTGGCCCTTGGTGATGTGTGTCTCTTACTATCCCTGTACTGCTCTCAGAAGCTTAATACAGAATCACTCAAAACAAGCACACAAAAGCATACAAAGCCTGGCTGATAGTTGTGGCTGTTGTAGGGGGTGGAGGGGGGGCGGTGGTCAGTGTTACCTCCCCTCTGACCTTGGGTCCTGGGTTCCACTTGACAAACATCTGTGTTGTATCTCGTTGAGAGCAGCTGCCATTTATGGATATTCAAAAACTAAGCTACTAGTTGTTTCGCTGAGTGTGGACTGTGGGTTTTGAAGTGACCATTTCTCCCACACCCTTTGCATATAGCCCCTGTGACTACGGTAACTGGAGTAGTAGCATTCCAACAGTGCCCAGTTCTCCCATCTCCAGTAGCAAATTTTTCATCAAAGTGCTTTGGTTCCCTAGCACCTGACTCAGACCTTGCTTGGCAGGCGATGTCTACACTGGCAAGTCATTCATTTCATTGTCTCTCATCCTTGCATGACGTAGGCATTAGCGTGAAAGATCTTGCATAAGGACCCAGACTGGTAGATCATCCCCCTCGGCTGTGATTCAAAATGGGGCCCCCTGTGTGCAAGTCATGTGACTTACCACTTAGGCTATACACACACAAACACATATGTATATATATATATATGTGTGTGTGTGGGTGTGTGTCTGTGTGTGTCTCCACATCAATAATTTAAGCTAGCCGCTAAATTTTTTTAATTCATATTTACTCAAGTACTAGATTGCTTAAAATCTTCAATAATTTACAAAGAGATTTATCCTAGGCTAGATGAGATAAGATAGAAATTAAAATGATATACTTCATAACAACTGTCTTAATATCTAGTACAGTGAATAGGTGGGAATACGGACTGGATATGAAACTGGCATGTCTTCATGTGTTAGCACTAAGGTTTATCAAAACCACAGACTTGATTTTGATCACCATGGTATTTTTATACATAAATAATTGGAACGGAGATGAGTTTTAATGTCGGTAATGTTTTAGTGTGAGATTTTGGGAATATGGAGTGAGAGTGTGTGAAGACACTGAAATTGGTGAGTCTCACTCCCAATGTGTGAGAGTTGACAGCCCTGCAGGTCTGGTACCTACACCGGCTGAGTTTCAGAGTCAGACATGAGTTGTTTCCGAACAATACCCCATAAAGCTTATCTGTAAAGGACACCACCAGGATCTGGTGACTTATTACAATTTGGTTTCTACAGCTGCCACTTCACTTCATATTTAGAGACAGAGATGTGGAAGGTGAAGGGAGCAACACTCTCTTCTGATTTGGCTGAGAACAACCTCATGGAAGCAGGAGGGTCAAAGGCAGAGGAGGGCAGAATGTCCATATGATCATGGCCAAGAATGAGCGATGTGGAGCTTATTCCTGAACTGAATCGAAGAATGTTTTCATTTCATTTCCTCTATCCATACTTCCGTATGCCTGATCATGCTTTTGCTTGAACCCTGTGATCTTCTTCATCCCTGACCAAACATCTCTGATATTGTGTTGCTGGATTTTGCTTTCCAGCTTCTTCGTGTATGCCTCCTTGTTTTCTCTTAACTTTTAGTTGCTTCTGTATAATTGCTTCTGTATACTCTTTGTTCATTTCTTGTCTCCCCTCTTAAAGGCTTTTTTATTTTTATTTTTCATTTTTTTTCAGTTCTTTCAGATCAGTTGTTATCCATGGTTTATTACTTGGGGAGAATTTCACAGTTCTATTTTAGAAGGTGTTTTCTACACAGAAGTTCATGTAGTCAATCACACACTCAGTCATTGCATTGATGTCATCTCCATGTAGCTGACATATTGCATTCCAGTCTGTAGCCTCAAAACAAACTTGTAGGGCTTCTTCAGCTTCCTGTGACCATCTTCTTAAAGTTTTTTTCTCTTTTTTAATGCAAGTTGTGTCTTTTATATTGGTTTATACTCTGAGCAGAGAAAAATGAGATTGTGATTTGATTTCCCAGGAGGAGGTCTTACTTTTGGGATATACAAGTTCTTTACAATTGCATAAAACAAGTCCACAATTTTGTTTTCTCTAGTACAGCAGCTGATAAACTGTTGGAACATTGGCATTGTAGTAGGTAAATGCACAACTGCATTTGACTGTTGTGCCTCGAGCTTAGCAACAACAGACCTGATAACCTCAAATGCAGTGTTGGCAACAGCAACGGAATGTGAACAGTTACTAATAAAACACTGGTAAAGTTTTGGGGCAAATCATATTGCTGTAAACCAACAGCCAGCAGTTCAATATCTACAGTGCAAATCTTCACAGTAACCTGTCCTGGAATACAACTACAACTGTTGTTCACAAGCACTGCCACACCCCTCCTTTGAATTTTCCAGTCCTCTTTCTATCTCTGTCTGCTTGTATGCTCATTAACCCTGGCAGAGAAACACTGCAGTCTGAGATATTTATCCTCAGTGATAGAGTAAAATAAGAATAATCCTAGATATCTTTTTAATAGGGGAGTGGTTACCTGTGGTTAAGGCTTTGAGCTTGGATCCCAGAGGTTCTGAGTTCAAGCGCCACTTTGACAGATTGCCACTCTGGGTCCCTGAGCAAGACCCTTAACCCCACACTGCCACCCAATGCTTGCCCACTGCTCCCTAAGGGCATGGGTTAAATGCCCTTAGAATTTGAATTCTATTCTATTTAATACAGTTGCAAAATTCACCGTAGCCATAGCTCTGTGGAACCAAACATCCCATCTGCTCTTAGCATTAATGATTTTATGGGATTCTTTATAAATAAGATTGATTCTATTAAAAATAATATCATTCCCCCCAACCCCCCCAGATTCTATGACTAGGTAGTCATAGAATCTGAACTGGGTTTATAATGGTTGATCCTGTTGAACTTTCAGTTAGCAAAACTATTGTCTTCATCTAAGCCTTCAACTTACATGTTAGATCCAGTTACAACCAGGTTATTCAAGAAAGTGTTCCCTTTAATCTCCTCCTCCATTATAGATATGATGGACCTCAGGCTTTTTGGAAGGTCTCTAAAATGTCCTTCTTTCATATGCAGAATATTGCAAAAACTAGAAATGTCCTTTTTAGGTGTGATGCTGAGAAACTAGTCCATGTTACTTCAATGCTGGGCTATTGTAATTCTTTACAATCAGGAAGTCCACTAAGAGCCTTCTGTAGCTGATCCAAAATGCTGCAGCAGCCAGAGTTCTGATGAAAATAAAAAGAGAGATCATATCTCTCATATCCTAGCTTCCCTTCATTGGCTTGCTGTGAAATCCAAAATAGAATTCCTTATATTCCTATCAGAGCACTTTGCTCTCGATCTACAGGTTTACTAGTGGTTCCTATGATTTCTAAAAGTAGAATGAGAGACAGATCCTTTAGTTATCAGGCTCTCTCCTGTGGAACCAACAACCAGGCAGACACCATGTCTGCTTTTAAGGATAGGCTTAAAACTTTCCTTTTTTAATTGAATTTAATCTGGGTGCTGAGTTCTAGGACTTGGAGTTCTTTTACCTTTGTTCATAAAGCTCTAACATTGCCTATTATAATTGATGGAGGAGATGGTTTACATTTCCATTTCCTCTCTGGTCTCCTTGCTTCTGCTCTGCATCTACGGTGCCGCCTTCTCATCTCAGCTGGCTCTTGCAGAAGTAGCTGAAATATTTATTTCAGAGTCAAGCAAACATAACTACTCCTATAGACATCCCCTTTAAGCAGCACAATTCTAGAATATTACCAAAACTTTGTTTGTAATGTTAAATTGCTCAGTAACTGCAGATAGTATTATATTAGCTATATTAGCTAAGCTATTGGTCTAAGGGTGAAACTGACCTGGTTTTCTGCCTGGCATTAAGCCCAATAGTTAAATCTTTGTCTCATCAAACTAGAGGATTGATTATCATTGGTATGAGAGTCCTTCAGGTGCCTTTTGACAAACTGCAGATGGGATGCATAGTTATCAGAATGGCATACAGGGCTAATTGGGCTAAATAGTCTTCCACTGCAGAGATGGTTATCCATTGTGGAGGTTTCCCTCTTTCTATAATGGAACACCCAAACTCTCTGACTAAAGCCCTTTACCCATATCTTCAAGTTTAGATGGCAAGCCAGCTCTAGAATTATTCCTGGTAGTTCTAAACTTTTACCATAAATTAACGATTGAAGTCACTGTGCTCATTGGGACCTTTCAAGCAGCAGAAATCATTTAGTATTCTTCCCCAGATGTGTGTCTCAAGACCATCCTGTGTCCTCTCTGTACAAATAATTAATGTGACTTCATGCTTGGTGTTTACACTCTGAAATGAACTGTCAACTGTCAGTCCATATAAATAGAGGTGTATGTGCCCTTCCTAATCGTGTCAGATTATTTTAATTAACCATGGGTTGATTCCATCTATAAACACATTTTAATGATGTTAATTTAATATCTTTTGAGCTTCATATTAAGGCTGTGAATACCTGTACTGTATGATATTTATTGGTTTAGTTTATGTTTATGTTATTTTATTCTATTTTTCAATAGATCAATGAAAATCTACACTAGAAAAACAGTCTTTTAACAGTGTCATAATGGAAGAGATTAATCTACTAACATTTGGAACTGGGTGGTAATTGAGCGAAAAAATGCAGGCCTGTGAATACTTACCAGATGCACTGTGCTTTAGCTCTTTGACACAGTATGTTTTCTAGAATTCATTATATTAAAGAGAATCTGCAAAATCATTATAAATGCCTGCAAAAATAAAGAACTTTTAATGTTACCTAATAAATTAGTATTGAATTGCAGCTGAAAATAATATTTCATCAAAGCACCCAAAAGCATTTCAAATCAGTTCACTTTTTTTAGGTGTTACAGAAGAGCTTTCTAGCCATCACCTGCAGCAACGGATAACACAGCAGGCTTGTTGCATATGAAAAGAATCATACATATTGAAACCACAGCAGGCTTGATCCCGCCCTCATTCATAATCCATATTTCTTAAGAGCTCCAAGAGCAAAATGGTTCTTAGTGCTTAGCTTTGGCATTCATTATAATAGATTCTCCCACCACTGCCTTGTTCTGACTGTTAAAAGTTGAGGAAGGTTCTGTGACCCACGTATAATATCATTATACATGCATAGCACAGTACATTTTATACCTTACCTCTTTTTGGATAAATAAAGTATTTTTTATTAAATTGAATTCTCCATATAAAGGTTTATAAACTTCTGTAACAACGACACTGGACAAGCACGCTTTCAAGTTCATGAACAAAACTGAAACCCTAAAATGAAACATCTAGAAGCTTGTGGTTATTACAGAGGAAAATCTAAATTAAAATCAAAATATCAGTTGAATAGTTCTAATTTTGATTTCATCATTCAGCTCCAATGTTTACAGTAGTATACTTCAGTCAGAAACAGAGCAGAAAACTAAAAAGGCAAAGATAAAAAAGCATAGAGAAAAAGATTTCAGTGCTCTGGACCTTTTACTTTAGGAATAACAAAGGAATAAAAGAGAAACATTACAGCTATGTAATCTAAAAATTGTTGACACTGTTAAGATTAAAGTTTATTTTAATTCTATAGCATTTTGTTTCTTTCTCTTGAATCAAATTTTGTTACTATGAAAATTTAAGTTAAACTACAGTTATATTCTGTTTATATCCACATTCCTTTTTTTATTATTAAGGCCAATAAGTATCAGATATCGGCTAGTATCGGATACCAGACAATATGTCGAATAGGAGAGATTAGGGCTTTCCGAGGCTAGCTAGAGGCAAACTGCAGAGGATCAAAGGAGCATAGGGGTAGATCACATAAATCTGCCAGGAAGAGAGCTGAAGGCGGGGGAGAGACTGCGATGGGCCATTGGAGCACAATCGTACATTGGAAAAGTCTGGCAGAGAGACAGAATGTGGTTATGGCTGCCATTGTTTAGCATATATAGGCTAACTGCAGGAAATGTAAGGAGGACAAGGGAGGATAATCGAAGCCATCGAAGCAAACAAAGCAGCTCTTGTAGGGCTAAATTAAAATAGCTTTTTTAAAACCACCCACAAAACTCTCCTTTGTCAGCATAATTTCGTCTATCTTCCATTTTGATAAAAAAAAAAAAAAAATCTAGCCCCTTACTGCATCTTGAAACACAAATTAAATCAAAAGTTCAGATGTTTTTTATACTGTACCTCCCCACCTTTAATCAAAGTGGGGGGGTATAAAACAGTTCTGATTTTTCAACTCTTGCAAATTGAGCTTTGCTTAATTTTCAGGCACTGCAGCAATTGGACATTGCAAAATTCACCAAAATTGTGTCACTCACTTTTAAATTTGCAACCTTTGCCTCGCTCCAGAGCCACCCTCTACATAGAGATAACATGGAAATCCTTCGCTCCAGCGGAAAAATGTCTTAAAAAATAAAACTGATCCTTAACATCTTCATATAGCATGAAGACTGTTATAGGTGTGTATTGTGTGCATTACTATAGGTGTGTGTAGGTCAGGGGTGTCAAACTGGTTCCAGAAAGGGTTGTGTGGCTGCAGGTTTTCTTTCCAACCAAGTAATAGCACACCAGACTCCAGTCATCTCATCAAGCTGTTGTTTTGTGATTTAGTTTTTGAAATTTAATTTAAACTGTGCCTACAAAAGATTAATCTCACCATCTCAAAAAAAAAAATGGTTCGTTTTGATCCTCCTGCTGACCTCAGGGACCTCGATGCCAGAAGTCCTCACTCCCTTAACCTTCTAACCGGGGTATTGAGGCTGGAAGACTGCTTCCTCCAGGTGGTACCTGACACTTCTGACAATCGCTGTCAGAAAAAATCAGTCAAAGAGATCTGCCTTGACAGCGCCAAATTGTCCGTGGGAAAAATGTATTCAACTATTCATCCCTAGTTAAATAAACAGAGATGCGATGGATTTCACTCAGTCGGCACATTTATTAATATCTTTGCAAAGAGAGACAGTCATCATGGCACAGCATTCTGCTCTGTTCTGATCTGGGCAGCGTTCGTTCCCCTAGTTACAACAATGGAAAAGCAGTCAGAGTCATAACAAATTACACACACTTTGCTTAACAGTAACATGTTATGAATAAACCTTGAGAAAGAATCTGGATTGTTATGGGAAGAAGCTATGTCTGGTCTACAAACAACATTCTGCAGGGAATGGTGTGGCCTTGAGAGAAAAAAACAGACTGAGTGAAAACTTTTATAGTGAGTAAATATGAATATTAATATATAATGAGAGAGAAAGATATACATTTTCCCACAACAGGAGTCCAATGTGAACATTATGACTTGATGATATGAATGGAGTCTGGTGTGCTATTGTTTGGTTGAAAGAAAACCTGCAGCCACATGGCCCTTTCTGGAACCAGTTTGACACCTGTGGGGTAGGTGGTCTTGTTAAATAGACATTGTGGGGCCCGATGCTTGGACCACAAATCGGGAATTGTTGTTTTTGGGTCAGGTGTCATGTTTCTTTTTTTGTTTGATACCTTTGGGGACAATGTAAGACCATGTTTTAAATATTCTACAATGTGGGTACTTATAATTATATGTGTGGACCAATAAAGTTTATGTGTAGAGTGCCAATTCACAACATATGTCATCTCAAAGCACTTTACAGAGACAATTCACCCAGATGCATACAGTCAGATTGATTCAGAGTATTCTATCTAAAGAAAACCAGTTCATCGCATCGATCCCTCACACGAAACATGCATGTAGCAAGAGTGGAGAGGAAGAAATTGCTTTTAACAGATGCAGAAGCATGCTCAGTGTGAGTGGCTTCTGCGAAGGCCTACTGGGGTTCAAGGAGATAGAAGCAGTTTGAAGTAACAGAATCAGATAATTGAAATAGAATGAAGGAGAACGATGTAAAGTGCTCTACCTATGTCCTCCATCATTCTTAGCCTATAGCAGCATAACTGTCGAGATAGCCCGGGATAACCTGAGCCACTCTAACTTTAAGCTTTTGTCAAACAGTGTTTATGCCTAGTCTCAACAGTAAAGAGTGTGTCTGCCTCATTGATTAAAACTCAAATTCTATTCTGGATTTAACAGGAAGCCGATGAAGAGAAACTAAAGAGAAGACAGGAGAAATAAGATTTTTTATTGTTCATCCGAACTCTAGCAGTGGAGAGCTTCGCAACTTCCTGATAGGAAAGAATTACACGATTCAGCCTTGAAGTAACAAATGCATGGAGTATTTTCACAGCATCATCCGTGATAAGATATTTCTATTTTTTGCAATATTCCAGAGATGAAAAAAAAAGACATTGTGGAAACCTCTGATATTGGTTTAAATGTCAAGAAATAACAACAAATTGTTTACTTTATCATCTGAAATTGATTTAAAATAACCCAAATTAAGTCCTGACTAAGCTTATTTTTCAGAGAATCTGGTCCAAAGGCAATTTCTTCAGTTTTGTACACATTCAACAGCAGAAAATTATGAGTCATGCGAATTTGTATGTCTTCAAGCCATGGCTTTACTCTGTTTAATGGGTTAGTTTCATCAGGTTTTATGGACAAATATAGTTGAGTATCACAAGCATAAGAGTCAGAAATTAATCCCATGCTGTCTAACAGCTCTGTTACAGTTTTCCTTGTTCCACAGACAAAATGTTCCAATACAAGCTGTGGGTGGCAACAGATGGTTGGTCTCTTATACACACTTTTGACCTGATTGTTTGAAAAATATATCCTTTAGTAAAGAAAAGAAAAAAAAAAACTAAAATATCTTTCAAATTAGAAAAAAACAGAAGTTAAACTTGATCTGCTGTCGCTGCCTCCAGAAATAACCAAAAGTGTTCAAAAAAACATTTTACTAACTCCCGTTGTCACACCAGAAATTTGACCAACTAAGCAATCTCCAATGTGCCCTGTCTTATGTTTATGCTCAGCTAAATTAAGGGGAGGCTTTAAAGATTACCAAAGTAATCTAAACAATTCCAAAATTAAAATTGAAGAACTTGGTTTTAAACTAACATATCTACATATCTTAAACATAATATCTTAAATATATAATATCTTAAACATCTACAAAATAAGCAAAATTAAAATTAAACTACTGATTTAAAAACAATTAACATGAATGGCCACAATAATATCACTTTGGAGCATATATTTACGTATAATAAAGAGAATTGGCCCTAGCACTGATCCTTGTAGAACTCCACTGGTAACCCTGGAGCATGAGGAAGATTTTTCATTAACATGAACAATCTGAACAATGGAAATAAGTCAGATGAATAAGACAAAAAGTCAAAGTAATTTCCCTCTGGCATTATTAAAGTATTTCTGATTCTAATTTAAACAAGCCTAGTGCTGTTCCCTTAAATCCATCAAAATGTTCAAGCCTTTCTAAAAGAATATTATGATCACACAATTCCATTATCAATTCCATAAGAATATCATTAGTGACTCTTACCAGAGCTTTTTTTAGTGCTATGATGAGCACTAAAACCTGACTTAAACTCATTAAAAGTTAATTATGGTGTAATTGGTCAAAATCTCTGTAACAGGCGTTAAAGATAGGCTCTCTTTGTATGCACCTTGAAGCTCTATTTATCCAGTTATTTTTCCTGAAACGAGATCACTCGGGACAAACTCTTCAAATAACAATTCATAACTTATATGTATTAAATAACCATGAGACATGACAACAGATTTTGATAGAAATTGTAATCTTACTCAGATCAGAGAAGTTGCTTAGATTTACAGAAGGCAACTGCTCACTTCTGGGCTCACCTCTCAGTTAAAACAGTTAAAAAGGCATTTTATACATCTCCAGTATGCCACATTATTACATCATTACATCATACATGTTAGCAGATGTGTAGATATCCATGCTCCAGCCTTTTTAAAACATTACACTTTGTTGTTAGGTCTCATTCCTTTCCCAAATCTTTGCCTGATAGAAGGTGTAACAAACTCACACATCATCAATAATTATCCTAACACAGGGATAGATTAATCATGTCTAAAATATAAGTCAACAATAAAAGGGAATACTTTCTTAAATAACTTAATTGGGACTGTATCTAGCATACAAGGTTAAGGCTTAGATGAAGATAATAATTTTTTTAACTAAAACTTAAACTGAATCAAAACAGTCTAAACCCAATTCACATTCTATAGTTACTTCAGATTCTGCTTGACATTCCAAAGATAAACCAATGATGTTTAGAGGGGTGCCACTAATCTTATTTTTAATTAAATCAATCTTTTTTGTAAAGAATCCCAAAAATCATCACTGCTAAAACCAGGGAGAATGAATGGTTCACCATATGGCTCTGAGTGACTTTGGCAACTGTAGTGAAAATAAATCTAGGATTATTCTTACTCTATTATATGAATTAATAGAAAATATGCTGCTCTTGCTTTACGAAGTGTCCTGTTATACAGCAGTAAACTAGTTTTTCAGACCAGGTAGGATTCCCGTAGGCATGTAGAGCGCATTTTCTCTCAGTTTTGTAGCATTTTGCTTCAGAATGCGCAGCTCTTCATTAAATCAGGGAGCAAGCTTTAATTTTAAAGTTTTTCTTTTTCAAAGGGGCTGTGTTCGCTGAGGCAGTACGCAGGGAACTAGGAAACCCATAAACAAAACCATCAATTTGTGAAAGGGAATAAATGCCCTCTGTACTATTACTCAAAGATACAGAGGAGGTAAAAGGAGGAGCAGAGTCTCTAAAATTCATAACTGCATTATCTGAGAATGATCTGCTAAAGGGAAACCTTATTTTGGGGAAGGAGAACCCTATGAAAGTCATTTTGAAAGTTATAAAAAACTGGTTATATAGGAAAGGTTTGTGAGGAAATACTGTTATTTCTTCACATTGCATTCCATATATCATGGTGGTGGATTTGTTTTTGAAGCATATATAGCCGGATTATTGTCTATTAACCTAAAGCATTATGCATGGTATAGTTACTACATGTCAGGTATGTCAGTCATTGACCTTGACCAAGGCACCCCCCACCGAAAAAAAATTAATTAATAAATTATTACTTTAAATTAAAATAAATAAAAATTCCCCTATGCAAGAGGAGAAATGCAAGCGGAAAAACCAGAGCCCAAAACAAGAACCAAGACCTGCACCTCCCCATGCCGTGCAGCTCCCCTCCCCCCCGAACCGATACCACAGAACCGCCATCGGAAAAAGCATCGCCCAGGAACCTGCATCGAAGCGAAGGCACCGGCACCGACAATCCCCGAACAACACCCAGCCCCACCCCGAAGTAAATCCAGTCCTGGGCCCCATGGTCACCTGACCCCCAGACAGGAGCCCCAGCAAGGCCCCGGCCGGCCGGAGCCAGCGGAGAGGCTGCCAGGAATGAGCCAGCAGCCACCCGGGCATCCACCCCCAGACCCCAAGCTCCACCAGTGCACCGGTGAGCCCCGGCGCCAGCCAGCAGAGGGAGAGCAGGATGGGGGAATGGGCCCGCACTTAGCGGAGACTTGAGATGTATTTGGGAAAGGGTGAAGTTGAGACCCCAACCTGGGAGAGAAAAAAACACTCACAATCTCAATCAAGCTGCATTTTCCTACCATTATTAGTATAATGTAAGATGATATCTTTGGCTTGTAATTTAATTGGTGTGTTGGAGTGTGATATGATGTAAACCTCAACTTCTGTCCAGAATATCTGTGAAAATTTACATTCAAAAAATAGTTGCTTAATTGTTTCCTCCTCAGTATTACAGGATACACAGTTGACATCAATATTGACCAATTTTGCTATAAAAGAAGCATTAGTAGGTTAAATGTTATGTATAATTTTACATTGATTGCTTTTATTTTGTTAGAAATAGCAAATTTCTGTGGAAGGAGACATGTTAATTTCCAGTTAATATCAGAGAAAGAGGAGGACCATAAAAAATTTCCCTCTCAGAGTAATTTCCCTTTTCTTAAAAAAATTACATTGATGAATTATAAAGTTTACACCAGTAATAAAGAGGGTGAGGTCCACTCTCTCTGCCTCTTGCCTTTTAAAATGACCTTTTAGTAATTGGAGAATACCACCGGGA
Source organism: Cyprinodon brontotheroides (assembly GCA_018398635.1). Lineage (NCBI taxonomy): Eukaryota > Metazoa > Chordata > Actinopteri > Cyprinodontiformes > Cyprinodontidae > Cyprinodon > Cyprinodon brontotheroides. Next base: position 1,763,386 of record JAGKQL010000047.1, on the reverse strand, counting down.
ATAGCATTTATCACCATTTGAAATTCCTTATAGGTAATAGGAAAGAGTTTGGATTTTAAAAATTCTTCAGAACTAAAAATTTCACCTTTGTTATTTTGTAAATCCTTAAGATAGATTATTCCTTGCTCAATCAATTGTTTCAGAAATAAAGATTTATTTTTCCTAGTTATGAATTGGTTGTTCCAGATACTAGTTCTGTGAGGTGAGAAATTATGGATAAAGCACAATTTTGCTGCTGATAAAGCTTGTTGGTGAAATGTAGACAATTTTAGTGGTAATTTTGAAACCTCATAATCACAGTTTAGAAGAAAGGTTAAGCCTCAGATTTTTCAAAAAATATTCTTTGGTATAAAATACCAAAGAGATTCTGGCTTTTTCAAACATTCTTTTTGTTCGTGCCACTGCAGTACACATTGCGACAATCTATTCACGTCACTAGGGCCTACTCTGGGCCCTTCACAATAAAAGCATGGGCTGTATTACCTCTGGAGCAAAATAAACACTTTGAATTAATTTAAGACAAAGAAATATTTATAAGGACATTTACAATTTATAGTAGACATTTACACATTCAGTGATAAAATGTTACAGGGGGTATGGTATGTGTGTGTGTGTGTGTGTGTGTGTGTGTGTGGGGGGTGGGGGGGGGGTCATTTAAGAAGGGAGATGATTTTTAAGATCTTTTTAAGAAGGGGGATGCCATCCTCTCTCGTCCCCCCTCAAATTAAGTGCTAAAAATAGTTTACAAATTTATGGAAATCAGTAGAAAGCCCCCCAAAGATAGACACGCCTGTGTTTGGGTTCCTGCTTGTGGTTGATTACAGGTGCTGGTCATAAAATTAGAATATCATGAAAAAAGTAGATTGATTTCAGTAATTCCATTTAAAAGTGAAACTTGTATATTATATTCATACATTTTACATACAAACTCATATATTTCAGATGTTTATTTTGTTTAATTTTGGATGATTACAAATGACAACAAATGAAAATCTCAAATTCATCATATCAGAAAATTAGAATATTACTGAAGACCAATAAAAAAAAAGGATTTATATAGAAATGTTGGCCAACTGAAAAGTATGAACATGAAAAGTATGAGCATGTACAGCACTCAGTATTTAGTTAGGCCTCCTTTGGCCTATGCCTGTATTACTGCAGCAAAAGCAAGTGGCATGGAGTCGATCAGTCTGTGGCACTGCTCAGGTGTTATGATAGCCCAGGTTGCTCTAATAGTGGCTTTTAGCTCTTCTGAATTGTTGGGTCTGGTGTATTGCATCTTCTTCTTTACACAACACCCCATAGATTTTCTATGGGGTTAAGGTCAGGAGAGTTTGCTGGCCAATTAAGAACAGGGATACCATGGTCCTTCAACCAGGTACTGTAGCTTTGGCACTGTGTGCAGGTGCCAAGTCCTGTTGGAGAAAATGAAATCTGCATCTCCAAAAAGTTGGTCAGCTGCAGGAAGCATGGAAGTGCTCTAAAACTTCCTGGTATGTGGCTGCGTTGACCCTGGACCTCAGAAAACACAATGGACCAACACCAGCAGATGACATGGCACCCCAAAACATCATCACTGACTGTGGAAACTTTACACACTGGACTTCAAGCAACATGGATGAAGTGCCTCTCTTCTTTTCCACCAGACTCTGGGACCTTGATTTCCAAAGGAAATGCAAAATTTACTTTCATCAGAGAAGCATGACTTTGGACCACTCACCAGCAGTCCCAGTCCTGTTTCTCTTTAGCCCAGGCAAAGGCGCTTCTGACGCTGCAGTTCTGTGTGGTTCAAGAGTGGCTTGCACACAAGGAATGCGACAGCAGAAACCCATGTCTTTCATACGTCTGTGTGTGGTGGTTCTTGAAGCACTCACTCCAGCTACAGTCCACTCTTTGTGAATCTCCCACATTTTTGAATGGGTTTTGTTTCTCAACAATCCTCTCCAGAGTGCGTAAGTATCTCCCTTCTGGCTTGTACACTTTTTTTAGAGCCACATCTTTTCCCTTCCCTTAGCCTCTCTATTAATGTGCTTGGACACTGAGCTCTGTGAACAGCCAGCCTCTTTTAGCTGACGAGACCTTTTTTGTGTCTTGCCCTCCTTGTGCAAGGTAATAGATGGTCGTCTTTTGGACAACTGTCAAGTCAGCAGTCTTCCCCCACCTTCTTAAAATAATTGCCTAAGTCATTTTTTTTCAAAAATGATTTTTTTGCCTAAATCATCTCTTCATGATGCTGGCCACCTCTGGTAAAATTGCCTACATCCTCAATTAAACAGATCATGCCATTCTACCCCTTTTGTATAATTGCCTATGTCAAGAGTGTGACTTAGGCAGTTTTATTTTTGCTTAAGTCACCAGACAAATTGACTTAGGCAATTTTAGAAGTTTTTCAAAATGGCGGATGATTCTAGGAGACGAAAATTCTACACAGCTGCTGAAGCTATTTCCAAGATTCTGGACTCTTCCCATGTTGGTAAGTGAAGATGTTTACTATAATATACACTAGGCTATCAAAATTGCATAAAATGTGATCTTTTGTGAAAATTTTAGTTTAGGAAGCTAGCTAAAAATGCTCTGTGTTAGACTGGCGGCCTGTCCAGGGTATGCCCTGCCTTTGCCCGAAGCCAGCTGAGATTGCCTCCAGCATTAACCATGACCCTAATGAGGAATAAGATGGGATGGATGGAATGGATGGATGGATGGATGGATGGATGGATGGATGGATGGATGGATGGATGGATGGATGGATGGATGGATGGATGGATGTAAGTTAGCTAAAAAGCACAGTGGAAAGACTCCAGAGTCATCTAACTAAGAAAGTTTTCAATTCTGTAATGTAATCTACAGTCTAGAAAAAATTCACAAAGGACCCTCTTTACTCGATTGATTTTAACTAATGAAAATTTCAGATGAACATAAGTAATCGTAAATGATTTGACTGGTGTTATAGTGTGCCTGTGTTGCTGTATCTAGAGGCAACTTGCAAACCATTTTGGGAATCCACAATGTATCTTAAATACAATTGACCTCAAAGGCAATTCATGTTTGTCAGAATAATCACACATTTTTGAAAGATTTGAATATTTTTTTTTCCCATTTTGGTAGGAGATGCACTTGATATTGATGACACCAGTCTGTCCTCATCTACTGAGAATGACAATGAGACCATCAATAAAGAGATGATGCAGTATGTTGATAATGATGCACCATCTGCTCCCATGGATAAAGTTAAAGATGCCAAGCAGACACATCCACACCAAGAAGACACAATATCAAATGATGATGGCGATGATGGTGATGATGTCATTCAAGATCCGGACTATACCCCAACCTGTGATGAGTCCTCTTCTCCTGAAGATGAAAACAGCCTATCTATGGTGGCAACAACTTTAGAACAGCAGGATGAGGATGTTGAATTAAAAGATGTAGGCAAAAAGAAAAGAAATAAACACCTCAGTCCAAGAACATGGAAGCAAAATGAATCCAAGCAGAAACGTCTAAAAGGAATTTCATACAAGAGCAAAAGTGGCAAAGAAATAAGTGCAAAGACTATGGGTCCTCCCTGCAACTCCAAGTTCTGTCAGCGAGTCTCAACTCGAGACTGCCAAGTCCTTACAGAAGAGCAGCGGCAGTGGGTATTTGACAAGATTTGGGCAATGAACACCTGGGAAGAACGTCGGTTATACGTCACCACTTTGGTCACAAAGACTAGCATAAAGCAAAAAAAAGTTACGGAGGGATCCCGACGCAATTCATCATTTACCTACCAACTGAAGCTTGAAGATGGAACAAGAGTTAAAGTGTGCAAGGCACTTTTTTCTTCTACAATTGGTCTCCCTGAAAGAACCATTACAAAATGGCTGGATGACCCCATCAACCCTGAAAAACAAGCAGAAGTGCCATCAAAATCTGGACCCAAAAGTGGCAGGCACAGAAAGGTTGAAACTGATGTCAAGGATTTCCTTAAGAACTGGTTGAGGGACCTGCCCAGTGTTGACTCACACTACTGCAGAAGCACAGCTACCTACAAAGACAAGAAGTTCCTTTACCAAGGCACAACCATCTCCCAACTACATCGTGAATATGGACAGGCAGCTGCAACTGCTGGAGTGAGAGCTGTTGGAATCCAATATTTCACAGCTGTGTTCCATGAGGAGAACTACTCCGTATTTATTCCAAGAAAAGATCAGTGTGATGTTTGTGTTTCATTCAAACATGGAAATATCAGTAAGGCTGCATACAACGCACATGTCACCAAGAAGGATGAAGCGAGGCAAGAGAAATCTATCAGGCCATCACCTTACTATGTGAAAGTGCTCAAGCACGATGAGTTCCTGAAGCTGAATGGATCTTACTTCTTCAGCATCAGACCAGGCAAAAAAGTTGGAGACCCGACTGTGCATGACTTGCGGGGTCTTCAGTTTAGCAGTGACGGCAAGGTCCATTTCAAGCTGTCCTTTTCAGAAGACTTTGTGTGGGAAGAACTGCCACAAAGAGTGCAGGTGCCAAATGGGCCAATGGCATGGATAAGTTTGTTTCCATGTGCTCTGCCAATCAAAGAGAGAAAGTTCCAGGACCTCCAGTCAATGAAACCCATCATGCCTGTCGAGTGTCATCACTTCTTTGACAATTTGCCACACTAATAGGCATCAGACAAAAACTCAGCAAAGAAGAGCTGGAAGGAGAAGTGGAAAAAATGCACATGCCTCCTCAGCATTATGTTTTGTTAGTTTGTGCTGTAAAATTGCCTAGGTCACAAAGGCATGTTCAGAAATTTGCCTAAGTCATTTAATTCTGTCATGTTCCATGTTTGACTGACCTTGCTGTTTGTATGTCAAAAGACATCTGTTGTTACAACTTTTTTGATTAAAATTGTTCGTAAATATCATTTATTCAACAAATGGTTCAGTTTTTTGTGTTTCCTGAAAAATTGCAAAAAATGACTTAGGCAATTATTTTAAGAAGGTGACGATATACAAGTTTCACTTTTTAAATGGAATTACTGAAATCAATCTACTTTTTTCATGATATTCTAATTTTATGACCAGCACCTGTAAATGCTGATTAACAAAACAGTGGTCTAGAGGGGAGTAAAAAAGGGAGAGAACAGCCATAAAAAAACAAACACAGGCAAACCAACAGCATGTCTCAATTAGGGCCCAATAAACTGAGCAGAGATAGGATGCGCTGCCAGCATCCATGACCCTATCTCTGTGGTCCCGGCACACATATACAAACAGCACATCACCATGCTAACTTAAAGCATTGTGAATACTGAAGAAAAAAAAGAGGGGAGGAAATTCAAAGGACTCAGAAGAGGGATACCCTTAGTGACTTGACAGCAGGAGAAAGTTTCACGAGAAGGAATTCACAACAGATTGACAGCTAGAGAACCATGAAAAGGGATGATATCTAATGAGCTACTGATACCAGAGCTAACCCTAATGTCAGCAAAAATGACAGACAATAAATGCTCAGATTCCTGTCATCTTTTTTACAAGTACACACATACAAACACTCATTTGTGTGCACACAGTAAACCACAAGGTTTTGAGAAAATTACACAGAAATGTGTAGCAATGTGCACATTCTGAAGAATGTGCAGCTTGTACTGTTGACATCCTGAAAATGGCCCACATGAGATGCTGATAGAACGGAGGTGCACAAGTAAAAAACTCTTTGTGTAGACCTGCGTGGAGGGTAGCTGATGCTGGAGAGATGGTGATGATGGCTAGAGGCTGGTGGCAGAGGCTGACTGGGCAACAGTTTAATTAATCTCCAGGCAGACAGTGGCATGGTGTGTAATGGAAAAAAGAGTGAGTGCAAGTTTGTAAGGAAAATAAAGATAGAGACAGTCAGACAAGCCAGGCAGAAATGTTGTCTGTCATCTTTTCCACTCATACGACATATACTCAAACAGTCTGCAAAAAATCCAAATAGATGAATATAATTTTGTAAGGTCACTTTTCAAAGTTTTTCTCCTAACTTGGAAGCTATCTTAAAAATAAGATTATCTACTGCATCCTCTTCCCTCCATAAAAGACATTTCATCCCAGCACTGCGTGTCCCGAGCCCATAACATCATAAATGACCCCTCACACCCCCACCATGGACTGTTTTCCAAGCTTCCCTCAGGTAAGAGACTTCGAAGCAGCCGATGCAGGTCCAGCAGATTCCATAAAAGTTTCTTCTCCTATGCCATTAGTCTGTTAAATGTTATGTAAAATGGGTTATTTTAATTATAAAAAAGAATAAAAAAAATTTATGTTAGAACTGTAAATATACAGTCATATGTTTATATTACTATTTTTTTTATGTGTTTATTACTGTTTTCAAGGCTGCACTTTAAAATATGAAATTAGAGGTGTTATCGACGACATTTCTTTTTATTTACACTCACACAAAATAACAAAATAAATCTGTCTAAATCTAAGTATCCATCCATCCATCCATACCTAAGGCCTTCAGACTGATTTATTGTAGGACTGTGCCTCATTTAGCTTGCCATTTTTGGTTAATTATTAGAAATACAGTATTCATTTTTATCATAGGTCTAATCTAAATGTGATTCTGAAATTAATAAACACTCAGAATTGGAAAAAAAAATAATGGTTACAATTTTGCTTAGTAACCCTTCAGCTCTCTAGAATTTTAAATGAAACAGAACTCTTTCATTCAATGTTGAAAGTATTTATTTAAAGTTAACAAAGTGTATTTACATGTATGCAAAGTTTACAATCAGAAAAACTGGCCTATGCCTGTTTTTTGCAAGGCAAAAAAACAAAACAAAACAAAACAAAGGTCAGGCAATGGTATTATAGGAATAAATGCAGGAACATAGAACAAAAAATCCGTCTTTATGCAGATGTTGTAGATTGTTACTCTATCTACTCTTAAGTAATGAAAATGTTAGAATGTTTCTCAAGAATCTCAGACTACCTCATAAATTGTTTAAAGGCCCCCAATCTACACCTGCATTAAGGAATATGAAATATTTTGTTATTAATATTTCTCCAAAACTGTTGGGAGCTGGAGAAGTTCCACCTTTTCTCCAGCAGAGTCCGCCGTGGATCCTTCTGACTGAGCCTCCTGCACAGCTGCAGCCCATCAAGATCATCAGAGGATCCACTATATAAGCTGTCTTCAGACCTTGCCTCAACGCCGCAGTGTTGATCCAGTTGGTCAGCGCCTAAGCCTAGACTCTCAGTGTTACTTTGTGACTTTGAATCCAGCCTGGATTCTAACCGTTGTCTCTGTCTTCCAGGAAACCAGTATCTCCTCTGTGAGAGCTCAGGAAGAGCTAACCTGCCGAGCCGACCCTCAGAGCCAAACCCCTGAAGAACCACAGAGAGATCTTCCATGCAGCTCTGGACTAAGAGCTGGGAAACCCAAAGCCAAGGTCTGTTCATTAATAGACGTGAGACGCTGAAGCAGCAAGCGGACTCTGCTGATCAACTCCTCTCCAGATCCAACAGTGACTCTCCCAAGGCTAACCTCAAGAACCCTCAGTAATCATCAAGAAATCAAGCTCCAACTTGCAACGCTAACTGAACTGTCTCTCTCACGCAGACTCCGGTGAACCAGTATCCAGGCCCGAGCCAGAACCGGTACATTCTGTGTGCTTGTAGCAAAATAAACTTGTTAAACTTATATTCTTGTGTCCGTCAGTGGTGTTCTGCATACTTGGGTGGCTCTTTGAGAACCCATCATGACAAAAACTGGTTGATTTAATAAAATTAATCCTGCTTTAAAAAAAAAGAGGAAGATGATCAGTCACATCACTCATTGGCAGAGATGGGAAGTAACAAAGTACAAATACTGTACTCAAGTAGATTTTTCTGATATTTTTATTTTACTTTACTACTTATTTTTATGGCGACTTTTTTACTTCTACTCCTTAAATTTTTACACAAATATCTGTACTTTCTACTTCTTACATTTTAAAAATTGGCTCGTTACTTTAGTTTTGAATCATTTCAATGGAGTTACCGTTATTATTTTCACATCATCAATACCAAATTCAGTCTAATTGGATGGGAATCTACGTTGCATTTGACGCACCACTACAAGATGAATCGACAGATTCAGCGGTATTCATTCGCTGCAAATCATTGCAGCTTGGTGGCAGTGGCGTTAGCATAGTAGTATGGACGATGAGATGATTGAAAATGAAAACTACGGAGATCCCAGAGATTCGGCAGAAAAGCAGCAAGACATTCCCGATCACCCTTGGCCTTATCTGTTTGACATAGTAGGCATCAGGAATGACTCCTGGCGAATGTGCTGCAAATTGTGCCAACCAAAACACTGCTGGCTTTCAAGAATTCACCATCGAATTTGAAAAAGCATATAGGGAGTTGACTTGACAAGAAAAGATGGCTGCTAACAGCGAGATGGTTCAAACGTTTGCGGCTACAAATAATCCCCCCCAAAAAAATTGATTTTTTTTTTTTGTTGTTTTTTTTGTACTTAAGTCGCTTACCCATGGATTATTTGTAGCCGCAAACGTTCGAACCATCTCGCTGTTAGCAGCCATCTTTCCTTGTCATGTCAACTCCTGCAGCGGGGGAAAAAAAGGAAGAGGAAGAGGCAGCCTGCGAGCTTGTGCCCAGGGCATCAAATCTAGATATTACAGATACAAATACTTTTACGCATTTGTGCATCTCACACGGCAGTAGTGTAGCAAAAATCACGTGTGTAAAGAGAGCAAACCGAGAAACCGCTGGACTTGTAACCAATGATGTGTCTGTATTTCTGGGTGTTGAAGCGAAAATACTTCGGACACAGTGTCTCTGTGTGTGCTTACAGATTGTTCTACACATTTGCAAATCTTACTACAGATTTGTAAATCTGAATACAGATTTGTAAATCGCAGTACATATTTGTAGATCTGAAGACAGATTTGTGGATTTTTTACATATTTACAAATTTCAGTACATATTTGTGCAAATCTGAATACAGATTTGTGGATTTTTTACACATTTGCAAACCAGATTACACACACACAAAGTAGTTTTGCACATTTGCAGATTGTTGTACAGACACACAAATCTCCTCACACATTTACAGTTTCATTTACACATTTTCAAATCCCCCTGCACACGCACAAATCGAGATACAGATATACAACTCTCCACACACATTTGTAAATAATAAAGCAACAATTTTGGCCCCATAGGGACATCCATTTAAAATGTAGGCAACGGCATGAAAAAAAGTGGTTTCTACTTTTACTTTTATACTTTAAGTAAATTTACAAGCCTGTACTTTGGTACTTTTACTTGAGTAAAGAAGTTTAATCAGTACTTCCACTTTTACCAGAGTATTTTTTAACACAAGTATCTGTACTTTTACTCAAAACGGAAAGTTTGAGTACTTTTGCCATCTCTGCTCATTAGTCTATAGGCCAAGCAAGCTCTCCCCAGAATGGTTCAAATCTTTAGATTCTTGCATTACCAAGTTTATCTAAAAAGATAAACCCCCAAATATTAGCTTAAAAATGCTACGGAAGACCAAAGATCAAGACTGCCTCAACACTAAATCAGTCTCTCTGGGCACCTTGGATCGGCTACCTCACCTAGTGGTACCAAGCCCGTAGCTTGGTATGTTGGAGTACTGTGACTTATTTGCAGTGTAAATGTATAAGTTTTCTAAGCCTGAAAAATGGAAAAAGTTTCTATTTAACATTTAACAGTTTTCCATTTCACAATGAGAGTTAAGTCAAACTCTGTTTCAGTTGCTGTAATAACATTCTCCGCAGAGCTAACCTGGTCGGGAGGCTTTGTTCATTAAATTTACAGTGTCCTCCTTCTTCGCTCTCCTTACAGCCAAACAATGTTTTTTTTTCCTGATTTAGACAGATTTTTGTCATAGTTTTGTGTATAAAAATAATGATTCACTTGGTCCATTAGACACGTTAGCTTTTAAAAAATAAAAATTGCATGTCCATTCGATGAGGATCTTATTAAAGAATGAACCGTACTTTTTCACAGAAAATTAAATATTTATAAAGAGAGGATTCTACAACTCAGTTGGCAGGATATGAGATTTATTTGGTTTGTTTAAGATGAGCGACATGCAGAACATCTTATTTTTATTTATTTTTACAGGACATGAAGTACTGAAATTATTTTCAGATCACACATAAATAGATTAATTAATTCCACGGGAGGAAAAGGAATGTCTTTAGAGGTAAGATTAGGATTTATTCAATTTTAACAAACTACTGAGCCTATACTGGCTAATCTGAATCCATTCTGGCACTGTTAACTGCTAATAATGACCATTTATTGGGATGATAGCATCCACAGCGGCTGGAAACAGCCACTTAGGATTTACTGTGTAAAAGTAAACAAAATAAACTGAAGAACCCCCATACGACGATGACCAGGTTTCATCTATTAGAACGTGGCCATTAGAACATTTAGATTTCAACTAAACAGAAAATATTGATCCACTACCATTCAAGAAATAAATCCATAATGATATTGTTGTCACAACAGGCGATGAAAAGCCACCTTGATATTTAGGTTTTACTGAATACGTATTCCTGATATCCAAAAAAAAGAACATTTTAGCTTGTCAAAATACCTAGAATAAATATTCTGGATGTCCAGAAATAAATTTCAGATCTTCATATTCCTATTGTTAGTAATCTTCATTTGTATTATTTTGACCCTAAGAAAATGCATTTCAGATATCATAAACACATATTCAGTCAAGCTGATAAATGTAAAAACGGACAATTAAAATGTATAGACATTTTTAGGTATATAAAACTTAATTCTTACTAGTATACTTAGATTCTTTTCTTTTTTGAAATTCAGTTTCTGCTGCAAAAATGTAATCTAGAAATACACTGCCTGGTCAAAAAAAAAAAGTTGCCACCTGGATTCAACTAAGCAAATAGGTATGAGCCTCCTATTGGATAATTACTGCATGGGCTGATTATCTTTCCGCTGGCAACAAGTTATTTACTGTAACCCCAACTGGTGCAATGACTTGCTTCTCATTTCCTAAACAACCATGTCGAAAGACACATCCCGTGGTCGTGGAAAAGATGTTAGTCTGTTTGAGAAGGGTCAAATCATTGGCATGCATCAAGCAGAGAAAACATCTAAAGAGATTGCAGAAACTACTAAAATTGGGTTAAGAACTGTCCAACGCATTATTAAAAACTGGAAGGATAGTGGGGACCCATCATCTTCAAGGAAGAAATGTGGCCGGAAAAAAATCCTGAATGATCGTGATCGGCGATCACTTAAACGTGTGGTGAGATCAAATGGAAGAAAAACAACAGTAGAACTCAGGGCTATGTTTAATACTGAAAGTAAGAGCATTTCCACACGCACAATGCGAAGGGAACTCAAGGGATTGGGACTGAACAGCTGTGTAGCCGTAAGAAAACCACTAATCAGTGAGGCTAACCGGAAAAAAAGGCTTCAATTTGCTAGGGAGCATAAAGATTGGACTGTGGAGCAATGGAAGAAGGTCATGTGGTCTGATGAGTCCAGATTTACCCTGTTCCAGAGTGATGGGCCAATCAGGGTAAGAAGAGAGGCAGGTGAAGTGATGCACCCACCATGCCTAGTGCCTACTGTACAAGCCTGTGGGGGCGGTGTTATGATCTGGGGTTGCTGCAGTTGGTCAGGTCTAGGTTCAGCAACAGTATGTGCTCAAAGAATGAGGTCAACTGACTACCTGAATATACTGAATGACCAGGTTATTCCATCAATGGACTTTTTCTTCCCTGATGGCACAGGCATATTCCAAGATGACAATGCCAGGATTCATCGGGCTCAAATTGTGAAAGACTGGTTCAGGGAGCATGACACATCATTTTCACACATGGATTGGCCACCACAGAGTCCAGACCTCAACCCCATTGAGAATCTTTGGGATGTGCTAGAGAGGGCTTTGCGCAGCGGTCAGACTCTACCATCATCAATGCAAGATCTTGGTGAAAAATTAATGCAACACTGGATGGAAATAAATCTTTTGACATTGCAGAAGCTTATCGAAACAATGCCACAGCAAATGCGTGCCATAATCAAAGCTAAAGGCGGTCCAACAAAGTATTAGAGTGAGTGACCTTATACAAAATATTTTGCATTTTGAATCTCACCAAAATTTTCTTTGGAAATAAACATTGCAAAACACTTCCAAAATATTATTTATAACTAACAAAAAAGTAATACAGACTTTTTAAATCTAAATGTTGTGTAAAAATATACCAAATTTGGACTCAATCAGATGAATCATATTTATTTTAGAATTGTATTAGTGAGAAATTTCTTGGGCGGAGAGGCCATTTTGGCACATTTATCCAAAAATGTCACCAAACTGTGCCAAATGTGTTTTACATCAATACTGGGGGTTTGTTAAAATTACGAGGTCCGCGTAGCAGCTGGACCCACCGGTGGGTTCTAGGGGTTAAAATCTCTAGTTCCAGTAGGGTGAAATAGACACTTCCTGTTGTCTGTTGTCATAGTGACTCTCCAAATCAGGGCTCCACTGATAATGGCTTTTCATACTTGTGAAAAGCCACTCAACTCTTAGTGGACCTACTGAGAGTTGATTGAACTAATTCAGAGCAGGCATTGTGATACCGAGATCCTGACCTTAGTCTAGATCAATTTTAAGTTGGGGATTTGAATCTGAGTTTGTTAAACCTGCTTCATGAAATAGAACCGTTGATTGCTATATATATGCCTTTTAGCTGCTCTCTGTTCATAACAGATTTAAATCGAATTTAATGCTCAAGTGAAATTTAGATATTTGATTGAGAGGGAGTTAACCAAAAAAAAATAAACAAACAACATCCTCATTACCAACATTAAGCTGGCCAGAAATGTTGCAACTGCCAATATACCCAACATATATCCAAGATAAATGTATTGCAGAGACATGTTTTATGGTCAGACAAGAAAAAGCTAAGTGTTTATGACCACAAAAATTATATTTGTAGGTGTTTAAGGTAAAGCTCTCAAGTCTGAGACGCTACCACTTTAAAGGATGGCTATAGTTGCATCATCATCATCATCATCCTGAGAGGGTATTTTGGTTCCAGGGTAAACGCACAACACACAAAGTGGATGTTCTTCAAAAGAATCCACGGGTCTGAAATGTCTGGTATATAAATTGATGTTAAACTTGGTTTCGAAACTGGTTTTGAAAAGGGAAAAAAAAAACAAAGTATTTCTCAGGCTTTAAAATATCACTTCCTAATCTTCATTTTCCCCGAGCTAAGATTGTTGGGCAAGCTTTATGCATTTACAGCTCTGTAACCTTACTTCAAATTTGTCTTAATTAAATGTCACCAGATCATAGATGACTCATCATAATGAGTTCCAACTCCATGCAATCTGTGCAATGTATGTGTTTGTGCTTTTTTTCCTCATGTACAGACCTGCACATGAGACTCTGCTTTACCTGTACACTGTGGGTGTGTCTGATATTCCCCTAGAGTGAAAAACTCACCAACTGAGCTAATTGGGTGTAAAGGGAGATGTGTTATGGGTCCGCTTCTAGCAGGGCTGGGAGTGTGGGTTTTGAGCCTGAACAGCATAAGCTGCACCTGATCAGGCTCCCTGATTAAGCTGTGCATAAAACAACAGCTGACCGGCTCCCATGGGTGGTGGCTGCCCCACACACCTGTGCTGGTGGCCATGACAGCAGGCACAATTTTCTCCCTGAGGACAACACTCTGTAACTCACACCTGGTATCTGCAGGTGGTTGCCTCAAAGGTGAAGTCCTACAGCATTTTTTAAAAAGGTGTTTGGACCACAGTTTTTTAAATTCACTGCAAAAATTTTGGGAAAATGCTAACTTATTTCTGAATCATATGAGAGATGTTTGTATAGACACAGATTTCAAATGTTTAAGGTAAAGACAATAATATTCTATGAATATTAACAGATCTTCAGTTTAACAGGCAGCATTTAAACAACACTGATGTTCCTGTAAAGTGGTGTTTTAAGCAATTCATATTTTTTCTCATCTTCTTCTCCTAAAGATTCTCCTTGATGTGAAGATTAGGACTCTCTGGAGCATTAAATACCATCTATTGCAAGGATTCCTGGAAGTTGAATAAAGATGTGTTTTCATTTTGTGGAAAATAATATTATTAATATTATTGTCTTAAAAAATTCTTGCACTACAGCTAAAATATAACTGATCATACTGATCATGAGTGGTCATAGCAGAGTTGTGTACATTGTTGGAATTGATAATTTATTTTCAGAGTTGGTTTAAGAAGATTTTTGATCAAAATAAAATTACAAACTTAAAATGGATGGATGTGAAGAGCATAGTATGGAGGAACATGTAGCAGAGTCACAGGCATGACTAGTAAACCTGCAGATTAAACATGCTCCCAATTGGTATAATTATTAAGACAGCATGGAATCTAATTTTCACTGTTATGCTGATGATACCCAGCTATATCTGTCTATAATCCAGATGAAGCTAATCCATTACATAGATTACAGGTATGTCTCAAAGACATAAAAACAAATGCTGGATGACTCATAACTTTCTCCCTTCTGAATGCAGACAAAACAGAAGTTATAATCTTTGGACCAGAGACTTTGAAAAAGAAGCTGATTAGTCAGTCACTTCATTTGGATGGGATTAAACTGATTTCAGATAATAAAGTAAAAAATCTTGGTATTGTTTTTGATCACGACCTGTCATTTAAATCCCATATCAAAGAGGTTTCTAGTAATTTTCTTCTTTCATCTGAGGAATATTGCAAAAATGAGAAATCTCCTGTCCAGGGTGATGCTGAGAAACTAGTCCATGCATTTGTTACTTCAAGCCTGGACTATTTTAATTCTTTACTATCAGGAAGTCCACAAACTGTAGTTAAAAGCCTTCAGCTGATCCAAAAATGCTGCAGCCAGAGTTCTGATGAAAATTAAAAAAGAGAGATCATCTCTCCTATCCTGGCTTCTCTTCATTTGCTTCCTGTTAAATCCAGAATAGAATTTAAAATCCTCCTCCTCACATATAAAGCCTTAAATGGCCAAGCTACATCTTATATCAGAGATCTGATTGTTCCTTATGTTCCTAACAGAGCACTTCAAACTCTCAATCTGCAGGTTTACTAGTGGTTCCTAGAATTTCTAAAAGTAGAATGGGAGGCAGATCTTTTAGTCATCAGGCTCCTCTCCTGTGGAACCAAATACCAGTTTTAGTCCATGAGGCAGACACCTGTCTACTTTTAAGGTTAGGCTTAAAACTGTCCCTTTTGATAAAGCTTATAGTTAGGGTGGCTCAGGTTATCCTGAGCTATCTCTATAGTTCTGCTGCTATAGGCTTAGACTTCTGGAGGAGATACTGATAGGGACCCCCATTTCATCATTCTGCTTCATTCTCTCTCTATTCTCCTATTCTGCAGAATCTGTTAGTTCAATCTCTGACGTTATGCTATTCTCTGCGCTTTTTCTCATGACTGAGTATCTTTGCCTCATCTGTTCCATACAAACCCTGTTTGGCTGTGACATTAGTCCATCTTGGAAAGAAATATCAGCTGTGCTGCTTTAAATCCATCAACACCCTTGTTTATAGATGCTGGAGATCGGCCTGTTTTCCAGTGTGGTCCTGTTTCTCTGACCAGAGTTCTGATGACTGGCTGGATGTGTCTCCTTCGTCCTCTGACATGGGAGCTGGCTCGGAGCTAACACCATCGTCTGCCTGGCTGTAAAGTGCCTTGAGATGTGAATTTGGCGCTATATAAAATAAAATCATTCTGAATTGAATTGAAAAAATTGAATTGGGCACAATCCCACCAGGATGACACCCAGAGGGAGGGAGGGAGGGAGGGAGGGATGGATGGATGGATGGATGGATGGATGGATGGATTGGATGGATGGATGGATGGATGGATGGATGGATGGATGGATGGATGGATGGATGGATGGAGTGGAATTATTTTGTTATTGTTTAATGTTTTTACCACCAAATCAGCTACATTTTCTAGGAACAGATACAACTTCAATAAACCTTATCAATGACATATCCAACATACTACCCTTTAAATTAGCTATTTTTATTGGTTTAAGATAAACCTAGCTGTGTTTTTTTAAACAAATTTTCACCACTGTTTGTCGCCATTTTGTTTTCTTCTCTGAGCATGGAAGCAGTGGGCTAGCTTTGAAAACCAATAAATCATGTGATACGGTTGTTTACAAAGGTTGCAAGGGACCTGTCGTTCCAACCTGGGGAAGGAGGCTGTATTTGTCGGTCGTATATGAAGCATTCATGAATTCATTCATGTTAATAAGTAATCATCTCATGAATCTGGCCTTCACAGGAGGCAGCTGCCAAATTCATACACAGCCTTCCTCCCAAACACCAGACGTAATTTAGACAATGGTTGTCCTAGGCTAAATCTGGTCAGCCCGCCAAAGTCTTGATTTAATCCAGAAATACTTGTTGAAACTTGGGTTGTGTTTGGTCGGTCTTATTTTGTCCTACTTGAGTTTAATCAAATAAAACTGGGTTTTCAACGTTTATTCAGCGATTTGAAAGTTGCGGCTGTTCACTTTTCAACCAAATGTTGACCTTTCAAATATAGATAATCCGTATAATCATTTCAACAACAAAGATAAGAAAACTAAAAACACCTGACAATATTGAGCAAAAAGACAATAAATGATATGTGAAAAGCCAAATAACTGTGACATTGTGATCCTGTCACTATTCCCACAAATTATTACGTGCCCTTGCTCTTTGAATACATGGATAAACCTTTGGCTGACTGGTCAGTTTGCTTTATTTTAACTCAGTGGTTTGTCGGTTCAAATCTCATGTTGCCACTTTAATGAAATATGGTAGGACAACTTGGCAATTGCATAAAATACTTAACAAAAACTACAGCTTTTTCTATTAAAAGCTCATTGCTCAAACAATCATTTGAAATTTTCTCATCAAGCAAAGAATTTGTAAGGCAAACAAATCTCCCTGATACTTCAGCTCTCTGTCTTTATAGTTGCATTTGCCAAACACGTGAGCTCATATGAGACCAGCTGACTAAGATCACTGCTGAGAAACACAAAATTTTAGCATTTTTTTGGTCAATTTTGGCAGTAAACTTACATATTCTTAATGTTTTTTTCTCTCATTTGTACACCACTGATGTCTGTTTGTCATGTTTGTTGTTTTGTAAACCTTTGGATTATTATACATTAAATGGTTTTAATCTTAAATACCTTGTAACAATTTTTGTCAAGCAACTTTTTTTTTTAACCAATTTTCTCAAGTGCAGTGATGTTGTAGTGACATTTATTTAAAATTTGTAAATAATCTGTTCTCACTGAAAGTATGTATCAAGTTTAAGGAGTCATATTGAGGAGTCTTTCATAGGATTTTTAAAATCTGTATTCCATCATAAATATTTGGTAACTTTCTTAATGGAGTATTATAATATAAGCAAAACATTGGGAAAAATCTCTGTGCTGTGGAAATTTCTATGCAAAGATAATTTAGACAAAAAACACAACATGCTCAGCATTTTGTTTGAGCAACTCCTCTGCTTTTAATATTATTCAAATTTTCGCAGCATGCACATCCCACTGTAAAGTATCCTAAGCGGCACACACACACACTCACACACGACTCCAATAACTCCCCTCCCTTAGCGGTGTGCTGCGGGAGCTGGTCAGCAGCGTCAGTCAATTGATCGAGAGGAGGGGAGAAGGAGGAGGATGGAGCCGCAGGCCATGAGCAGTGGAGGAGTTGAAGACTTATTGGAAATCACTGCAGCAAGAACCTTTGTGCCCTGTACAGGGCAGAACACACATTCCAACCGTTTCCACATAACTCCGCATCTGGCCCACTGCACACTGAGAGGGGAAACATTCACCTCAGACACTGTCAGCAGTGTAATTTTTGCTGCATTAAATATGAGTCTTGATAAGAGGAACTGAAAAATCTAATCTATTCATATTTACTTTTGGTTTACATTATACGAATATCTATATCTACAGAATATTACTATATTACAGAACACCTAAAATAAGGGATTTTTTTCCCTATGGATTCAGCTGGTGAGATGCCAATGGAATAAAACAATTACATTTAAAATAAGAAAAAACAGCAGTAGTTTTTTTTTCAAGGTAAAAATACCATAGCAGATCATCTTATTTTCCTACTCAAATTAAGGGTAAAGGTTCTTTTAGGACATTTTTAGAAATTTTTTTTTAGTTACACTGGCTAAAATTTACATTATTTGAACTTTACAGACTACATTTCTTTGTGCCTATTTCCCTCAAGTGGTATTTTTCTTAAAATGTTTTTCCTTTCCCCTGTGTACTGTGTACCTTTATATTAATCACATCTCAATGCATTCAGCTGTTTCCTAAGATAAAAAACTTTCAAGCAATCTCATGGTGAGTTAAGATGGAATTTTCTTAATATGACGAGTTGAAAATTTCTGCTATAAATGAGACTGAATTGAAACTTTAAAGTCTTTGAAGATATTCATTGTTTTATAATGATGAAGAGGCACCTGTTTTCAAATATCTAAAATGTCAGGAATTTCTAACAAATTTTGTGGTTTAAGTGAATTTGACACATAATGTATAGAAAATATAATATCCTCTTGAACCCCCCCTCCAAAAAAAAGTGGTATCCAATTCAATTTTGAGGTGTTTTCCTATTTATTTAGGCTTAAATGAGCAGCTGACGATTTTGTTTTCTTTAAAAACTATTGCTATTACTATTACGATATATAGCTTGTAAATCACAGTGCACGATGGGCCAATTTGAAATTAAAACTGACATGAATAACAATTAAGAAATAACTTTTCTTTTTTTTTGACGAACTTTTAACCAAAGAATACATCACATTTTAACAAACAACAAATAATTTGGGTCATCTTCTGTAACTAAAAAGTTCTCTGTTTTCTCTTCATATATTTTTTAATGCTATTCCTGGAAGTATTTTTTCTCCTTTGTAACAGAATAGGAACGTCTTACATTTGATCATTTCATTCCAGTTTAGTTTTTATATTACATGTCAATCTTCTACAGTACTTTACTGCACCACTTGTAATAGGTGATAAGGAAGCACACTTTGTATAACTTTACACACCACATTTTGTTCTTTACACAGACCATAATAATTGATGAAGAATTGTTGTATTTAACATATTATGTAGTCTTGATACAATTGTGTGCAGGGGTAATTTACAGTTCTACAAATCTCTGTAAACTTTAGAACAACTTAGTCAACTTTAACCATATAAGACATATTTTCCCAGCAACAAAACTGTGGCAAATGAAAATGCTGAGTGGTTTGTAACTTTTAAAACTACTAGTTAATGTTGCACTACTCTGTCTGTCCAGTTACATTCAGATTAGTGATTTTGATTGATTAAATCAGATCACCACCCCCGAAGTACACCAATACAAGCTAGGTGTACTAATATTTTAAGGACAATCTTGATTTCTGGTCTAGTACTAATAATTGATACTCCTGCTGTTCTCAGCTGACGGTTTGCAAAAACAGCCAAATCTTCATAGACTTTTTTTTTCAATAATATACATTTAAAAGGATTAGAATGAAGTATTCACAAACCATTGATCATCTTGTTGAAAAAGGAAGTTCAGATCAGAACAGGTTTAAAGTTTGTATGCTTATAGAAAAATATAATATATATATTAAGGATGATTGACCGTTAATTTCAACATTAGTATTAAGAGTTGAATAAATCGTACAATCTGGCCCTGCCCTACAGAGCCTGTCGAAGTTTCTTCCTCTTTTGCTCAGAATCTGTCTCCTTATCTTATTCTGCTAAATCTTCATCCTCTCCTGCTTGACCATCTTCCCCTACCAAAGGTAAATGCTCTTCCCCTTTGTGTCAATCATTAAAAGAACCCTTTCTGCTTCATTTCAGACTCCTATGGCAATGTGCAATCAATAAAAACCCTGAAATTAACTTGGTTGACTGTTATTTTAAAGTAAAATCATTAAAATCTTTTCAGAAATCTAATTATTCCATATTTCATAAATTGTTGGTGCAGAAAACGCAGCCATTGTGATTAGGGAGGGTTTCAAGCATTGCTGGAATGGTCAGCATGTCCTCTAAAGAGTCTCGATGAAATATCACAAAATAGAACTCTACACCCGAAGTACCCCACAGGGCCTCTAGATGTCAGTGTGGTAGTTGAAAAGGGGTGCTGTAAGAGCAACATGGTAGAGAGAGAAAAGGCTGATGAAAGTAGGGGACAAGCTGGTTGAGGGTAAGTAGAAATGTAGTTTCAGAATCAGAAAAGTGACTGGCAACACCTCTATTATCATCTCCAGCAAAAGCCTCCGGTTCCTCAGAAATTTCTGATAAGTTGTGTCTCTCTGTCCTCTCTGCCTGTTTTTCCAGCGTGTGATGGAGGTAGACTATGGTGCACCAGACTTGGAGGCTGGCTAATTAATGCTCAGGAGCCTGAGAGGTGTGTGTGTGTGTGTGTGTGTGTGTGTGTGTGTGTGTGTGTGTGTGTGTGTGTGTGTGTGTGTGTGAGTGTGTCTGTGTGCATGTAATTGCACTTGTACTTGCAAGTGCTCTCTGTGATTGTGTGAATGCAAGCTCCTCTGAGGCATGTGTGTGTATGCGTGTGTGTGTGTGTTTTCGCCCATCCCCACCCCTTCTACACACCCCTGGAGGCGTGAAGCAGACTGCAGGGGCTTGTGCAGAAACGGAGCTGGGATCATGGAGGCAGAACTGCAGGCATCTGCCCCCAGGAAGCAGCACCAGCCCCACACAGCTGGCACTGAGGCCTTCATGCCAGGAAATGGCACATTTCCCCAACAGAACACCCTCCTCACACAGACTCACAACCCTTCAGCCCTCCTACTCATATCATAAAGAAAAGCTGATTGATTATTTTTCAGGGTATTAGAACAACCGGAAGTACTATTACTACAAATAATAATAATTAGATTTTTGAAGGGTTGTATTTATATAATGGTTGTTATAAGGGTTGTTTTTCATATAATGTAAAATTAAAATACACACTATATCAAATATTTGTTTTTAGTGTAGACACAATTTAAAAGGAGTCTAGTTCAATCATATACAATAAAAAAAAAAAAAAAAAAACTAATTTAGAATGTTGCAACGCCAGGCATAACCATTATTTTCCATCTATAGTCCCAAGCAGGCTGTCGGATTTTTTTTGTATATATCATATAGATAAATTCAGAAATATTGTAGCTATAAAACCTACAGCAAATTAAATATCACAAAATAAAACTAAACTTCAGGAAATTTTAAAAAGCCTTAACATAAGAAAATTAAAACCAATGTTTTAAAGCTTATGATATATTGGCATTTGGTGGTATGTACTAATGCCAAGGTTTGCCTCAAGCAGTTTCCCTTGTTGCAATATCATCTCTTGTAAACTGAAAAAACTCACTAGAAGAAGTAAAAGTAAATCCATGAAATTCTAATAAGTATGATATCTGTAATTCCGTCCTTTAGAAAAAAAACATTTTTGTTATTTTGAGAAATGGCATATTTCTATAGTTTTGCTTAATATCATTTCTCATTTAGAAAACATCCGAGGCAAAACATTTGCTCACCTTAACAAAAGCCCACAACTTGCCTTTGCGTAAAAAGGTTTTGATTCCCTAAGTCATTAACTAAGCAAGATAATAAGCACATTTATCTCTTTAGTTTTCCTTTGGATTTTAAATGAATGTAGTGTCTTGTTTGCACGTGTTTTTTTAGTAAGTGATTGTTTGAGCATTAACACATGGATTCATCCATATGAGAAGTACCAAATTTGTAAGGCATTATGGAGAGCAGCGTGTCAATCACGGTCTGCACCTAGAAGACAACCAGCTGACTGAGCGACAGGACCTCACCTTGAATTACTCACATGCTGAAGAGGCTGTTCTAGGCCTGGCCGCCAAGGGCAAGCAGGGTACTAACAGGCCTTGGCCTTAGCCTTTCTCTCCGCGCCCACACACAGGCAGGACTGCGGGGTACAATTAGGCAGACAGGACGCCATACCACTGCTCACCTGTCAGCCAGACTAGCGACATGCGTGGGGTGCAAATTGACAGAAGTGCCACAACGAGGCCGACAGCAGATCCACAGTGGGGACAAATCTCCTTAACAAACCCCAGTGCCCTGTCAGTCAGGAGCCCACCTCATGTTGACCCCTCAGACCAGGCACAGGGTTCCACCTCATCCTTGGCACTCCCCCTGGCAGGCAGCGGCCACAGCAGGCCCTGTCACTGAGCTAAAATGACATGGTCACATGCATGTACCGCTTGCACCACCATCAGCTGCTCAGTCATTACCTTCTATCAGCCTACCAGAAAATAGACTGGTAGAATCTGTGAGAGAAAATGACCTAAAGGCCTGACCTGAAAATGGCACAAAAAGCTGAGAGATGGTGGTGCTCACTCTAAAAATAATAGTCTGTGTCAGCGCACCTGGCCATTCGCCACTGGCCATATGAGTGCTTCCCAAATGAGACCGAGGAGCACAAACTAGACGAAGATTCAATTTAAAATTTCCTTTACTATATCTGCTTTTGCAACAAAAAAAGAGAATATTACAAATCAAATTGAAAAAGTTGCTTGGCTGGACCAAGGGGAAAAAAAAATTATAAAAAAACATGATTGCTAGCAAAACAACATGAAAAAAAGTTAAGCAGGAATGCAACTAATCCAGTTACCTAAATGCAAACTACCATTCACAATGTTTGCAAGGCTAATGCATCATTAAATTTACTGACAATTTGTGATAATCAATTTAATTTTCTTTTATAGAGCGTAGAGTTCACTTGAGCAAATGGCGTGTTTTAACATTGATGATTTCAAACTAGATGGGGTTACAGAAGCAGACAGATCAGGGCATGCCTGCAGCTGACCAGCCGGTCTGTGGAGCGTGCAGAAAGTTGTAGGAAAAGCTTGATGGAGAGCAGAGAGATGGAAGAAGAAGGGTTTAGATTGTGGGGATGTGACGGGGGGTGCATAAAGGCTGGACAGATGGGGCGTTACTCTGCTTTTTTCCCCCATTTCTGTTTGTATTTCAATTTAAGACTTAGGTTAGTTAAAGAAGAAGGTAGCAGTCAATTAGACTTTCCATTGGCTTAAACACAAGTTATGGTTCTCCATACTGGGGACTATATGAGAGCCTAATGCTTAAGATATAGGCAGGGCCGGTCCCCCTGGCGAGGTGGGCTCTTCCAAGCCCATTGTTCTCTATCAGTGGACAAGGCTGATTCCTGTAATTAGCTGTCAGTGCAGAGCCCTCAGCAGCTTAGTGCTGTCCGCTCAAATCAAACTAATGAAATGCAATCCACTCAAATGTCCTGGATGCATATCTGTAACACTCCTGCGAACACGGGAAAGGAGGAAGGGAAAGCCTGCGCATCGGCAGGGAAACATCCCCCCTTTACCAAACTGAGGAATCAAATCCACGCTCATTAATCCGTTAATTCAGCACATTTTTGACAGCCAATTAATGCGGATGAGGAGTAGGTGATCTGGGCAGGACAGGAGGTGCCTTTAAGCATGGCAGGAAGACCAGGCGTGAGGGGTAAAGGGGTAGTGGACCCCAGCATTACTCTGTAATTTCATTTCCCAAAGTGGGTTTAACAAACAAGCTTTTGTAGAAATAATTCTGTGTACAGCGGTAGCACTCATTCTTAATCATATTCTAATCATATTCATATTCTAAATGATGTTCTAGTCAATTAGAATATGTTTAGGATTTTTTTCCCCCCATCAAAAGCAACAACGATCAGACAAAAAAGATTCCGCTCGGCCAAGATTTATTTTTGCAAAATTTTATCATTTCGTCTTCCACCATTTTTCTGCATAGTAAATTCAACAAGTCTAACCCTCTCTGTTTGTTTCAGGTCAAGAAAAGAACAGTAAACAAAAAGGAAAACTTTTGAGGCAACATGCTAACAGGTTTTAACACAATTAATGTAATTGCTTTTACATTTGCCATTGTGCAACTCTTGGGTGGGTCAAGATGAGTTGCAGAATCCTAGAAAACCCTCTTCAGCACTTGCCAGTAGTGGTTGGGAAAAAACCCCTTTTAACTGTAGCAAAATTACAACAACAGGGGGAATGAAGGCTGGCAGCAGTCTGCTTCTACAGCTGGAGTGAGAGAAAGGGGGGAAGATCAGATCACCATAAGTTGCAAAAAACAACAGTTTCATACATGTGAGGTTTTTGATTTTTTTACATTAGAAAAAAAAACTGTATGTGTTTTTATTCTTTTATTTTTCTATAAATTTAGTATACTTTTGGTCTTTTTGTTGTTTATTTTGTAAAAATTAATAGGAATATTTTATAATCAAAATTCAAATAAGCACAATCTTAAGTAACCTCATTAATAGAAAAACACTACTTCTTCAACTATTTTATCTGAGATCAAAATTGTAACTGAGTTTACGATAACATGCTATTCTCATCCCTGTTTTATTTGTGTAAGCTGGGCATACAGGCCATTTACCATTTATCCATGCGCTAGCCGAGATATTATTTAAGTCCTTTTAGTACGCATACAATGATGTTGATTATTTATTTTTGTTTGTTCTCAGTAAAAAAACAAAAGAAAAAGAAAACATACAAATAACACGTTTGTTCATATAACAATTAAATATTTGATTTTTGTACGATACATTTAATTGAGGCAATAAAAAGAGACTCAAACTGAAAAATAATATTCAAAACTACTACAAACTTGAAGCATTTTATGTATGAATGAACTCATAGATCAATTGTTTTTGAATTACATAAAAATGTTAGGGTCCAACGGGACACAGTGAACATATTACATGGAGTGTTAACTTTATCCACTAAAGCTTCATGCAAGTTACATAGCATTAGCATTTTAGGAATAAAATGTATTATACAAATAGAACTGTAATTGTGTTTAACAGAATTCTCAGTCATTGTAAATGAGCTCAGTGTAGTTATTTACCAATTTTATGTGTCATTGCTTTTGTCGATTACATCACATATTAAAACTATTAAACTCACCCAGTTTAGTGAGATGGCTGTGACTGAATGCTGTCTGTGAGTGCCTTGTAGTTTAGCTCATAGCCACTAACAGCTAGTCAAAGACAGTTTGTGAGGTGTTTGTCACTTAGGCAGTTCCTTTCCTTTGATTTAACTATTTTCACCTGTGAAAAGCCATCTAATAGAGTTAAGTCAATCTAAAGTAGGCACTCATTCTTAGTGCACATGGGGTGAGGAGGGGAAACGTCTCCCTGCTCACAATTCCCCAAAAGTCAATGTCCTGTGATCCTCCTTTCAGCTCCATGTGGACCCCACTAAACAGAGCAAATACCTGCTAAAATGTGGCTGCTACCTTTTCCGCAACACTGGTCAGGAAAGGATTGAAGATGAATGCAACAACATAATCCAATTCACCAAAACCTCAACTTAACTCTGCTGCCACTTTGTCCAGGTGAAAAAAGTACTCTTCTGGCTGAAAAGCATCCTTTTCACCAATGGCCTTTAACATTAGCCCATTTACACTACCCTTTTAAAACTGTGCCGAGTTGGTCTGAGCATGGTAACTGAGTTAACTGTTGAGTGTAAATGGTAAGCAGAACTAAACCGAACTGCGGCAGACACAACCAAACCTCGCTAACAATGGTACTACACTCACCGCCACTTTATTAGGGTACCCCATGCTAGTAAGTAACGGGTTGGACCCCCTTTTGCCTTCAGAACTGCCTCAATTCTTCGTGGCATAGATTCAACAAGGTGCTGGAAGCATTCCTCAGGGGATTTTGGTCCATATTGACATGATGGCATCACACAGTTGCCGCGAGATTTGTTGGCTGCACATCCATGATGCGACCACGTTCCACCACATCCCAAAGATGCTCTATTGGATTGAGATCTGGTGACTGTGGAGGCCATTTGAGTACAGTGAACTCATTGTCATGTTCAAGAAACCAGTCTGAGATGATTCCAGCTTTATGACATGGTGCATTATCCTGCTGAAAGTAGTCATCAGAAGTTGGGTACATTGTGGTCATAAAGGGATGGACATGGTTAGCAACAATACTCAGGTAGGCTGTGGCGTTGCAGCGATGCTCAATTGGTACCAAGGGGCCCAAAGAGTGCCAAGAAAATATTCCCCACACCATGACACCACCACCACCAGCCTGAACCCGTTGATACAAGGCAGGATGGATCCATGCTTTCATGTTGTAGATGCCAAATTCTGACCCTACCATCCGAATGTCGCAGCAGAAATCGAGACTCATCAGACCAGGCAACGTTTTTCCAATCTTCTATTGTCCAATTTCGATGAGCTTGTGCAAATTGTAGCCTCAGTTTCCTGTTCTTAGCTGAAAAGAGTGGTACCCGGTGTTGTCTTCAGCTGCTGTAGCCCATCTGCCTCAAAGTTCGACGTACTGTGCATTCAGAGATGCTCTTCTGCCCACCTTGGTTGTAACGGGTGGTTATTTGAGTCACTGTTGCCCTTCTATCAGCTCGAACCAGTCTGGCCATTCTCCTCTGACCTCTGGCATCAACAAGGCATTTCTGCCCACAGAACTGCCACTCACTGGATGTTTTTTTTTTTTTCAGACCATTTTCTGTAAACCCTAGAGATGGTTGTGCGTGTGAAAATCCCGGTAGATCAGCAGTTTCTGAAATACTCAGACCAGCCCTTCTGGCACCAACAATCATGCCACATTCAAAGTCACTCAAATCACCTTTCTTCCCCATACTGATGCTCGGTTTGAACTGCAGGAGATTGTCTTGACCATGTCTACATGCCTAAATGCACTGAGTTGATGCCATGTGATTGGCTGCTTAGAAATTAAGTTTTAACGAGCAGTTGGACAGGTGTACCTAATAAAGTGGCCAGTGAGTGTAATTCATCAGTAGGGCATGGTTTGGATCAGTTGTGGTGCGATTCTCAGATAACAAAATGCGCATGAGCAGACTGCGTCATTTCTTTAAAGTCAGCCTCCGTAATGATGAAATTTCAGACATTCAAAAAAAAGGCTTCCCTATCGTGCCATATGATTGCCAGTGATGATTCTGCTTATAAGTATGATGAACCTCAACGTCAGTCATTGTTTCCAGCATCTGTAAGCCCTGTTTAAGCTATCGTTTGTCATATCCACTTCCCAAAAGCAGACTTTGTTAAGTAAATTCACCAAAGGCTGCCTTCTTCACCTGACTCTCTGCAAACTTCCTGAATGTTACGGGCGCTGCCATGTCGAGGTGCTCTTTTACCTCTAGAGAGCAATAGTATCATAGATCGTCACTAGGAGGTGAGGAACCATCTTTGTGTGATGTTTGAAAAGGTCTTCAGGAACCAAATTCGTCACTTGTTAACTGATCTACGGAGGGTAGGGTCAACGGGGCTATCTTCTCCAAGTTTTAAAAGAGTGTAAGCCTCCCGTTTTTCAGCTTTGTGTTCCAAATACCTAGCTTGGCCTTGAACATATTCACTGCACTGATCATGTGGGGAAGGTGATGGCCTTTTCCCTAGGGCTCGTTGTTGAGTGCGTTCAGTTTTTTTTTTAAAACAGTGTCCTGTCTGGCGATGTGTAAGAATAATTGTCTTGGTACCAAAAAAAACTGAACAGATTTTACTTTTACAAGTAGAGCAGTACGGCTATCGCCATAGTGTCCAGCTTGATTTATGCATATAAATTGCTTTATTATAATTATGCAGGGGAGTTTTACAGATTATATGGACACTGTAATGTAAGTAGAACAGGAAAGAAGGAGAAAAGATGAAAGAAAGAGGAGATAAAAGGGAGATAACGATAACATTTTCCGTCTGCTTCATCACCTCCAAAGATATGTAAAAAGAACAGCACAACCAACGGACATGGTACAAGACTTAAAAATAAAGTAACACCTAGATATTATCGATTAAATATAAGTAGTATTATTTAATATGACATGTATTCTGTGTTACGTGAAGAACAATAGCCTTTTGTGTGAAAGTGAATCTCTAAGTACCTGGAACCAAGCACCTGTAGTTGTTTGTGAAAGTGCACTTCTTTATGTGAAGTTTATCAAAAGAGGAAATGCTCAATGGTGGTTGTGAAGAGCCAACCCCAAGAGCGAAGGCGCCAAGGAGGGGCAAACCAAGGAAATCTGACCCCCACCAAGGGAGGAGACAACCCTAGATGAAGTCACCCAGCCGCTCCGCTGGCAGCCAGCCACCCGAAGTGAATCCTGCCATGGGCCCCAGGGATCTGAGACCCAGCTAGCGGAGGGAGAGCAGGATGGGGGAAATGGACTGCGCACTAGGTGTAGACTTGAGATGTGCTTCGGAGAAGGAGCAGTTCAGACCCCAACCTAAAGGAAAAAAAACACCAAAAAAGTCTCAATCACCCCTTCCCACCCTAGTGCCCCCATGCACACCACAAAGTCTCTGTAAAATGAGCAAAAAAAATAAAAAGCGGACGCACATTCACTCATAACACTCATATCCAATAATCCGGGATCCAGCGACACCTGTGGTCGGTCCCGGGATCATCGGATGACCCAATAAGCAAACCTAAAATCTGGATGGGGAGAGGGGAGTGGTGACACCACCACGCTAACCCATCTCGTTCCTGCTCTGGGCCTGGCCCCGCACCCGGAACAGACCACTCCCAGCAAATCCCCCTCCCGGGATCGGGGCCCACACACCCCGCACAGGCCACCCAACCAGAGTTCCACCACCCCGCCTAAATAATTCACCCAGCCACTTCCTCCCCTTAATTTGCTACTCGCCACTCCCTCCACCCTCCTTTGGGGAAAGCAGAAGTGACAGCACCGGCAGGCCTCCCAGGCCCTGCAGCAGCTCCCTGCCAAGAGCATGGACCAGGCTGCTTGCTCTTCCTGTTAGGAATCCAGTTTGTGTGGGTTGTTTTTGCGTTTTTCTCTCTCCACCACCAGGTGGTGCCCTGTCCTCGTTGGACCTCCCTGCACACCTGTGGCTGGTTGGATCATTACTGGAGGAGTATTTGAGCAGTGGGCTGTCACTACCTCGACGCCAAAGTGTTTGCCAATTTTTGGTACTCTAGCCAAGCTGAGATTAGCAGAGTCTAACCTAAGCTTTGTTTCTCTGAGTCTTATCTAGTTTTTGTGACTTTGCTCTTCGGCAGGAAGCCTTCCTGAGTAACTGGATGCCTGGACCTTCTCCCCCTGGAAGGCTTAACTGAGTACACACACTGAGCAGGGGATTAACCCCCACAAGCTGGATTCAAGGATTAACAAAAGCCCCCTCAGACGTGAGTCCCTCTCCAGTAATATTCAAGCCTCAGTCAAATTTCCTACAGTCCCTGAACTGATCAATGTGATCTCCCCTTCAGACTTTCCAGTTCTGGTTTCACCAGTCCACTGAGTTCCAGATCCAACTTCTTTATTTCATCCACATTTAATAAAGCTGTAAACTTTTTCCCTTGGTCTCTGAGTGGTTCTCTGCATGTGGGTCAGATCACTTAAACCAACCATGACACTTCCTCCAGGCCCCAGACTCTGGTCGGCAGCCGGAGAACAGGGGTGTGAGAAGACCCAGATCCTCCCTACACCTGTTCAAATGTAATGTCAATTTTCATGACATTAAAAACTTTTCACTATTTTTGTTGCATTATAACATCTTAACAAAATACAATAGGAGAAAAATGGTGTGAATAATTTGCAGCACAGAATAAAATATAAAATGTCAGAAATTATGCAATACCTGTTGGGATCTGAAGCTGTACCACCTTTCTCCAGCAGAGTGCGCCGTGGATCCTCCTGAGCTGAGCCCCCAACACACCTGTGGTGCATCTCATCATCAGAGGATCCTTCAGTATATAACCTGCCTTCAGACCTTGCCTCAACGCTGCAGTGTTGATCTAGTTAGGAATCCTGTTACCCCTTGAAGCTCTGGATGAGCTTAATCTGCCGAGCCTGCCCTCGTGAGCCAAACCTGAAGACTCTCCTCTTGATTCCCCTGCAGCTCTTGGCTAAGAGCTGGAAACCCAAACCAAGGTCCGCCCTCAAGTCAGAAGTAAGATGCTGAAGCGGTTATTTGACTCTGCTGAACTAAACAGTCTCTGGACCCAACAGTTCCTCTCTCAAAGAGAAACCCGGACTCCTCAAGGTATTCATCAGAAACTCTCAGACTCATACTCTTCAGTCCCAGAGCTAACTGAACTGTCATCCTTACAGACTCCATCGAACCTGCCCCCCGGCCTGAAACAGTTCCAGTATTATATTCATGTGCTTGTGCTTAAATAAACTTTGTTCAACTTTTCATCAGACTCCGTTGTGTTCTGCATATTGGGCTTTTCTGTACCAATCATGACAATACCTTTACTAAGTCCAGCAAAGACTTAATACAAAACTTTCACTCAACCAATCACAATAGTGATTGGAAAAAAAACCCCTTTCCCAATCAAAACGAAATTACTTTCCATTGAGACTGAATTATTTAAGATTAAAATCTTCAGTCTGACATTTTTACATGAAAAATCTCTGACCTGATCAGGCATTCAATCCAATTAGTTGTGTCCATGTAAACATAGCAACTATCAGAGTAGTCAGATTACTATATTGCTTAAGATTAGTGCAACCTACCTTCCTTTTTCATTTGTTTCCCCATTCCCTTGTAGGCATGCTTTTAATTTAGTGTGTTTGCTATTTTAACTGCTGGTTATAATCTGAGCAATGAAAACTCTAAAATCAAGTTTGTTCTGATAATGTTGTAAAAAAAAAAAAAAAAATTAAATCAAACCCAGTGTCAGCCCCCTTTTTCCCCCATCTCTTAACAGTAGTGCTTATAAAATGATATCTTTTTAGAAGCTTGAGCTCATCACAGCATCTGGGGAATACACAAACCAGTAAAGTTGTTCATTTTAACCTTAGCATATTGAGGACTGGCTAAATGAGCACAGGCAGCTTTTAAATACAGTTCATTACTCATTACTACCAGGCCTTAGTCCTTTAATTTGTGAAGCTTTGTACCTAGACCACCTGGCCACACATTAAATACTGAAAGCTCCTCTCCCTGTTGGCCAGAGATTAGATCATTACCTTAACAAATCAGAGAGGAACCTGTGTGGGCTGAGCTGGCAGTTGGGAGGTAGGCAGAAAGAGGAAAGTGCCACAGAAATGTATGTGCAGGGGCATATGCCATGTGATTTTGGCTCAGTGTATACTGTCGCCTTACCAGATGAACTATTTTGATGTACAGTTATTTAACAATGAGGTGTCTTCAACATTTATTAAATTTTTTTTTTTAAGAGTGGTGAATGGGCATTCCTTTTTTCTAAGGTTTGATATTTGTCCACTCTGTTGGCCTGGCTTAGGCTGTAACTTTGTTACATTTTAAACAGTATCAGGAAAGTCATTTGAAGTTGGCATTATTATATAGGGGCCCTCCGAAATGAACTTTGCTGATAGATTTGATTAAAGTTTTAAGGCTTATTACGCTTACATCTAATATCAGTAATAATTAATCAGATTTATCTGGAATATAGTTCAGTTATCCCAGGTCATTTATACTAATGTTAAGTCATAAGCTAAACCTTACATAAACCGTTCTTCACATAATTACTCTTATCCCTGGCAGATTTAGATATAAGTAACATTTTAATCTTACCAAGTTATATAAGCTTATTATGAAAAATTTGGAGTGACCCAACCAAAGTCTCCACTTAAATCCAAAAAACAATCTGGCTACGTTCACACTGCAGGCCTTGATGCTCAATTACGACTTTTTTTGTGAAATCTGATATTTTTGGGGTTTTTTTTGCGTTGCCGTTCATATTTCCAAATATCTGCTCTATGTTTATGGAAGTAAACATGGATGGTAGTACCGGTGCACATCTAGCTATCTTTTCCAACTATAAAAGCTCAATCTTTTCACATGGTTAAACATAAATACTGTTCTCCGCATCATCATCTGCCATGGTTGTTGCTTTTCTTGTCGCTTCTGCGTTGCATACGCAGAATAGTGGCCTTTGTCGGGTATTAACGGCGTTCAGGTCGGATGAATGTGACCTGGCCGTTCACACACAGGTCGCATTTGAAAAGATCAGATTCAGATCGGATTCAGGACCACATAGTCAAGTGACCTGGGTCGGTTTGGAAAAATCGGATCTGTGTTGTTCAGACAGCCATGAAAAGATCAGATCCAGGTTGCAAAAGGGCAAAAAAAATCGGATTTGGGTCCCTTCAGGCTGCAATGTGAACGTAGCCTCTGTGTGTCATGATCTTGGCACTGGTGTCTGGTCTGATTACTCATTTCACTCACCTGCCCAGCTCTACCCAGTTTTCATTACCACTCATCTGGTCCACCTGCTTCAGTCTCTGTTTAACAGAATTTGAGACCAGTTATCAGTCCTGGATTATTCAGAGCCTTCGGTGAGAGTTTTCTAGCATTCTTGTGTTTCTGAGCCTGCTTGTCCTTTTCTGATCTGTTTTAATGATGGCCAAAATGAAGCCCACAAAGCAATGAAGCCTTCCAACCCAATGCTTTGCCTAAAGGTTCATTACTTGATGCTTCATTCATTTCTCAATATTGAGAAGCACAGACACTATGACAGAACACATATTTAAAAAATCAGAAAACGCGAATGAGTGCAATATTGTAAAGTTTTTTTTTTTTTTTTACACGTCATTACTTCTAAGTTTTTAAAATGATTTATACCCAAAATAATCCTTCTGATATATTTATAAGCTGTAGCTATTATTTTAGTTGTCATGCATTGGTTTTTGAAAAGAAGGTGGACTGTATGCTGTCTATTTATTACTTATTTCCTGGAAAATCATTTCTAAATTGCCTTTCTCTGGGACTCATTGAGATCCTTTATAGTTAGCTTCAAACAGTATTCAGTCTGTTTCTCCTGTGTGATAATGTGTCATTGCTGATTAAACAGCTACATTTCAAATTTCTACTGGATGAGTATTTGGGTTTTAGGTATTTTTATCTAAAAATAAGACTTTTTCAGAGTGTCTGGTTTAAGGTATTTCTTCGCCAGCTAATTTAGACATTTTAAATAATAAATTGTTAAATTAAAACAATTTCATTGAGATAGATATCTACCAAGATCAAATAATTTTAGGGAAAAATGTCATACTCAGGCTGGTGCCTGTTTGTAGTGTATGATTTCTTATGTATCGTCTGTAATGCTGAAGCACTGATGAGGTTTCTTCACTGTAGACCAGTTCCAAACACAAAAACACTTCACCTGAAATAACCCTAACCCTAACTTATATGTCCAATGACACAAAGTAAGTGCTAATGAGGAAATTGCCCTAAGTTAGTGTGCAAACACACTTTAATAAACCTTTTTTGGAGCAGCATTTTCAAAGTACTCCCAAATGGGAGCGGCCTTCCTTTCTTCTCTCCGATAATTCTGTTATGATACTCTCAGATGCTATCTTTTATTTTGAAATCCAACACGTGAAATGAAGCAGTGACGTGACAACAGTAATGTGAGGCATCGATTGTTTCCAGTCACATGGTTTTCCGCAAGACGCCACTAGCATTGAAGCGACGCTTCATTAGACACTCCCCCTTGTTACTCTGCACACATCTCAGAGCCTGACTTCATATGTCCCATCACTAATCTGTTTGCCTGACCTGTCTTCAGACTCCTGCCAGATCTCTGCCTGTCTGTGAACCTATCCTGGACCTGTTCCCGGACTTCGTTCTGGATTGCCCATTGCCATTTCTTTGGACCTTTGATCTCTTGGCTCTGACTCCTGAGCACGTCTTCAACATTGGCTTTGGCTTTGCCCTTTGGACATTAGAACCATGTTAGTGACTCTCACGTTTGTTATCATCCACTTCCAGACAGAAGTGGTCACTAACCTCTTGTCTCCTCCTGCAGATGTTCCTGCCCTTAGATGCTGACGCTGTGCACTGCAGTTCTGTTTTCCATGAATGTTTTGAGAAATCTGTTTGTCCATCTTGAATACTAGATCCTAATGTTCTGAGCTATACAAGTTTAAAATTAGAGCATTTGCATAGGGGACTTTGACAAATAGAGTTTTGGCATCATCACTATAAATACCTTGTTTCGGCACAAAGGTGGTGCAGCAGTAAAGCAAAAATACATGTGCGTTGAATTCCGACACTGAGAATATTGCTCAAAACCTTGATAGTTTAGAGCGGATGTGTATCTTGGGGCGAAAAACAAATCAAGTCCGGTGCCAGACCATAACATATTAAAGAGTTGATCCATCCTCTTCCCATCCCAAGCAGCTAACACATACAAAGTTGTGCATGTTTAGAAAGTAATTTATTTACAAAGAGTAAAATAGTTCTAAAGTAATAACATAAATGGAGCTAATGACTTCAGAGAGAGCTATGCGCCAAAAATAACAAACAAAAGGCAACTGTCTAAAACAAAGAAATGAACCAACTTACCTACTGCAGTATAAGTAAACAAATGACAGTCACCTTACCTCCCTAACTAAGAAAAACAGGAGAAAACTTAAACAACAAAAATGGCAGCTCACTCTTACAAGCTCCAGAATATTCAGAGTGCTAAGAATGTGGCCAGTTGAGAAGAGCGGAGGATGGAACCAGGAAGTCCACATCAGCAGCCTTTTTATACTGTAGTTGTCACTTCCAGGAAGCCACCAATGGGATGTCATGTCATCATCGTCCCGAAACCAATCGGCAACTGGCACCTGCACACTTACATTTACATAAACATTTATGACGCCGGTCAGACCTGGTAGGCCCAAACGTATTATAAGGGTTTGCTGGGAATTGCTGGCAGAGCCCCCCTGTGAGAAGGAGCTTTAACTCCCATCTCTGGCAGAGCTTTGAATTTGAAATTCTGAGGGAGGTGGGGAACATTGAGTCTATATACATATAGTATATATATATATATATATATATATATATATATATATATATATATGTAACTTCCTCACCCACTGTGGGTAAGTATCCCTTTTTCCTCCAAGCTTGTGTCCTCTACCAGCAGTCTGGCAGCTTGAGGGTTCTGAGCAGTATCTTTGCTGTTCCTCGATCTGCACTTTTATGGTCCGAGATTTCTGATATATTTATATATCTGTCAGTTTGGGTATCACTGCCCCGAGTGCCCCAATGACCACGGACACCACTGATGCCTTCCAGGTATTCTCCTGCTCTTCTCTAAGCCCCTTGGTTTTCTCTAGTTTCTCATGTTCCTTTTTCCTGATTTTGCAGTCACTAGGTATTGCCATGTCAACCACACTGCTTTCCTCTGCTTTTTGTCCACCACCACAATGTCATGTTGGTTTGCCATTACCATTTGGTCTGTCTGTATATGGAAGTCACACAGGATCTCGGCCTGGCCATTCTCCACCATCTTCATAGATGTTTCCCACTTTGACCTCAGGGTTTCCAGCCCATACTTTGCACAGATGATCCCACTACACTATACACTATACACTAGTACACTATCCCAGGACAAAGTGTGCAGCTACTCATCTGCTTTGGCAGGCTCACTGGAGTCTCTGCAAGAGTAGAGGCTCAGGTCAGTGACTTCAAAAGCTGAGGAACAACAATGAGCATGAAAGCCACCAACCTGCCAAAGTCCAGTCTGTGCCCAGAAGATGGTGTGCAGTCCGAGCAGAACTTCATTGCTTGTTACTGAATCAGTACCAGAGATCCAGGAGAGAAGAGGATCAGCATCTTGCA
This sequence comes from Cyprinodon brontotheroides, assembly GCA_018398635.1. Classification (NCBI taxonomy): domain Eukaryota; kingdom Metazoa; phylum Chordata; class Actinopteri; order Cyprinodontiformes; family Cyprinodontidae; genus Cyprinodon; species Cyprinodon brontotheroides. Next base: position 1,727,755 of record JAGKQL010000047.1, on the reverse strand, counting down.
GCAGCCAGAGCATGCAAAGAAACCAAGGATGTTGGAGGGTTAATCCAAGCCATGGTCAGAAGACAGGACCAAGGTCGACAACAGACAGAATTGAGGTAACAGTCCGGAAACATAGGAAAGGCAAACAGAGCAAAAGAGGTGCGGCAAAATCTCAGAGGTCTGTGGGGAGAAACAGGTCAGTAATAGGCAGAACTAAACACAGGTAATGCTGGAGTTAGTCTCAGTGCAAGCTCATCTAATCTGGCACCAAAAGCTGGGATCAAGAGGCTTAAATAGCAGCAGGAACAGGTGGATCTGATGAGACATAATGAGCAAAGCAGAATAGAGCAACACGGAGTAAAACTAAGCCTAAAGGTGCCAACATAATGACAATATGTATGCAACATATTTTTATCGTAAGGGTGTTTTATGTTTTCACATATGTTTTTTATTTTATTTTAAATGCATATAAGGTGAACATTTGAAGCCTAGAGTATCTGAAAATTTGTTTTATGCTTTCATAATGACATTAAGGTTTTTTTTTTTTGTTAAATTTGTCCTCTTAAGTTTAAAGAAATTGGAACAGACAGAGACAAATTCAAGAATGGGAACTAGATATATCAAAAATAAACACAAAATGCTTTTTGACAAGTTATCCTTTTTGTGTGTGTAGGATTGTAAGGATCTGCTCTGTTACATGCAAATATGCGTGTCCATTTAAATGGGCTACATACAGAGCTATGCCTATCCTCGGTCTACAGTATTTTCCTTCAGGATCAAAACTAATTGGTCAAACAATATTCAGACTTTTGCTTTGATAATGACCACAAGCATTGTTGGCCGCTTTCGCATGAATGAGCCAGCACTGCCTATCCTCTCCTTCTACCCGTCCTGCAGCCTCTGCCATTCCCACCACTGAGCATGGTTATACAGGCTACTTAGTTTGCAAAACATATGGAGTAGACAGGGTTTTCAGAGGTAACATAGGTTGAACTGTGGGATATTGAAGAACAGCAAATAACATATGGCACAATCGTTATTGGACAGTTTTGTAAACACCCTTGCATAGCATGGGGGAAAAAATCGCAAACTGTTTATGTCTAATGAGAAAAGTGTCTGGCGGAGATTATTGTTTTTTTCTTAACATAGTAACACTGCCGAAAATGTAGAAACCCAAAAAAGATGTTTGGACAAAGCAAAGATAACAACAAATTATTATGTAACTGGTGCACTAACTATTGAAAAATCACCTGGCATAACTCGTTTTGTTTTAATTTAATTTACCATTGATGCCGCCAACATTCGACCCATTCTAGTTTGCCTGCCGATGCATCCGCTCCACTGAGGATGCCATCACTGCTGCTCTCCACCCTTGCCTGGCACACCTGGAGGAGAAGAACACTCACGTGCGGATGCTGTTCCTGGACTTCAGTTCAGCTTTTAACACCCTCATCCCACAGCATCTGATGGGAAAAGCACTGAAACAGCTGGGATTCAATACACCCCTCTGCAATTGGCTGCTAGACTTCCTCACCAACAGACCTCAGTCAGTCAGGGTTGGACAGAACACCTCTGATGTCATCAGTCTAAGCACAGGCTCCCCTCAGGGTTGCGTCCTGAGACCCCTGCTCTTCACACTGATGACACATGACTGCGCCCCCAGGTTCAACACCAGCAATCACATCAGGAAGTTTGCAGATGACACCACAGTGGCGGGTCTCATCAGAGACGACAACGGCCTGGACTACAGAGAGGAGGTGGAACAGCTGATGGACTGGTGTAAAGATAACAGCCTGATCCTGAACATTGAGAAGATGAATGAGATCATTCTAGGACTTCAGGAAGAATTGGCCTAACCGTGCTCCACTGGTCATCAATAGCTCAGCTGTAGAGTTGGTCAACAGCAACAAATTCTGGTAGTGCACCCTCTCACCTGGATGTAAACACCACCTCACTGATCAAAAAGGGCACAAAAGCGCATGTACATCTTATGGAGGATGAGGAGTGCCCACCTGCCACCACCATTCCTCACCACCTTCTATAGAAGCACAATAGAGAGCGTTCTGAACAGTCACTCACTGTGTGGTGTGGAGGCTGCAGCTCCTCAGACTGGGAAGAAAGTGGGTGGAGGGTATAAAACAGCAGAGAAGATCATCGGCGCTCCTCTCCCCTCTGTAAAAGACATTTCATCCCAGCACTGCGTTTCCCGAGCCTGTAACATTATAAATGACCCCTCATCCCCCACCATGGACTGTTCTCCCTGCAGCCCTCAGGGGAAGAGAGACGAAGCGGCTGGATGCAGGTCCAGCAGATTCCACAACTGTTTCTTCCCCACTGCCATTAGACTGCTGATTTTTTTGTAAAATTGGGTTATTGTATTGTATTTTATTATTATACACAAAAATAAAAAGTTAAACCTTTAAATTTACAGTTATATGTTTATATTACTGTTTTTATTTCATTTTTTTAACTATTTTTCAACTGACACAACAATTCTAAAAAAAAGATGACATTTTCCAGAGAGCTGTTCCTAAAGAAATGTCATTTTGTTTTACACTTGTGTAAACAAAATGATAAATAAATCTGTCTAAGTTTATAACTTTTCATTAAGTACCGATATTGTTGTTGGTCTTTTGTGTGGTATCAGCATCAGACTTTTTTTAATAAAATATGCTTTAAGGCCAACAATAGCTGTATTTCCATTTACCAATGTGTGTGAAAATGTGTTGATATGCTGCTAAATTGAAAAATGCACTGTTATGCAGTATTTGCAGTATTTTGATTAAATAACAAATACATTTGCACATGAAAACTTTGTTTATACAATACTGGATGTAAACATGAGATGCTGATGAAGCTTTTCAGTCATCCAGGTTTAGTTATTTCAAAAAAATAAAAATAATGAAAAAAAAGTAAGGAAAAAAAAAACATGGACTTTGTTTTCCAAGTTTGAAGATGTTTCACTTCCCACCCAGGGAGCCTTTTCAATTCAAAATGTATGGAATAGTGTTAAGTTCTAAGCTTTATGGAGTAGCCCAACAAAGCCTGTAATGGGAAATTACATTACCAAGTAGCACTAAATTGGTGACTTAGAAACAACACTGTCAAGGAACGCTTTGGACAGTGTTAAGAAGGATCTTTGACAAATCAGATTTGTCCGGATTTCTCTAGATATCTTCCAAATAGGGTGCTATTAGAATAGGATCTAACTGTATTGAATTACTATGACCTGGATGGCTGGGAATCTTAAACAGCATCTTCCTGGATATCAACACTTTCTGTCAAATGTGAAGTAAATCAACATAACAGTGAAGTTGTTTTTCTCAGGCATTCCATTTGAAACAGTGCAGTGTAATCGGCAACTCTTCTGTCCCCCTGAAAAATATGTCTAGTTTGTTGGTTATCCCACGCTTCGATGCAACAGTTCTTAGTTGCTGGTATTTTCACAGGAGTCATACCAGCTCATGAACGTTGGCTCAGAAGGTCTCAAACCCTTGAGATGAGGCAACGGTTAGTTTTTTTGTAATTCATTCAAGTGCATCACTAGATGTCGGTAAATCTCACACGCTGCGGCTTTAAGCTTTGGTCACCTTGATTATCCTTAAAAGGGGCAGTACATTGACAAAGCAAATGTCTTGTGCTTCCTGTACATTGTCTTTGCCTTTTTATTGGCTCTGATAGGATGAGGGCAAGTCTTGAAAAAGAACAGCACCACCCCTTGGCATAATAAGCACAACACACATAAATTAAGCACTGCAGTAAAACTGTTAGTAGCACCATTTCCATTGTTTCGTAAGATTTTGGGCTAAAACAGATCTACTCAACCATAGAGTAATGCGTATGTGTTCTTGAAACTGTAAATAATAATTACTGGCGGCTGACCACACTACAATAAGTTTTCAATAAATATATTACAAGGCACTGCAAACATACTGAACCCTACAGAATATCTAACTAAATGTGTTGCAACATAGAGCTCTCATTTGTACACATACTGATCACAGTCTTTTCCCATCTAAAACACCTTTTCTGTGACAATGACCTGGCAAAGCAGTGGTTGCTGTGCATTCTAACTGATAGCACCTGACTCTGGAACATTTCAATTTCAACCTGTGACTGCTCCATGGAGAATGATTTGAATGTTAAGTATGCCCTCCAATCCAGGCACCACCTAAAACTATAATCAGAGCACTATCATCTCCTTGGCAGGCTGAGGGTTCGTTTTACTCTATGTGGCAGGCACTGGCGAAGGCCTCATTTCCTCTGCCAGCAGGTGTTCTCTCTGGATGTAATAGGCTTTACATGTGTAATTAACACGTGGCACCACTACTTGCCACAGCCCTAGACCTGCTCAAGCCTTCTTAACTTTCTTTTTCTTTCTCTGGATTTATTTCAGCTTTTCTTTTTCTCCTTAATTATGAAACACAAAGGCTCCCGTCCAACTAATGCTGTTGCTGGACAAGTACAAGTCAATGGCAACATACAGATGAATGAAGAAAGGCAAGCACTCTGTGGAGCAAGGAGGCTTGCCTATGTACAGCAAAGTTCTGCAACAAGGTAGGATGGATGCCTTTAACAGCATGGTGTGTGGGACTGCTAATGCATCAATACCCCCTCTTAAGAAACCTGTAATTAACATGGCTCCGTTAATCAAGAATGAAACAGAAGAAAAACAGTGTGCTAATTGGGACCGACATCCTCTGTAATTAGAGTAATAGACACACATTGGGATTTTATGAATGAATGACTTTGCCAGCTTTTTTATAGGGCTTCATTACATTGGCTGGAGCCACCAGCGCTATTTGCATCTACATATGTAAAGGAGACAATATGTTGCTGGTCTTTTTTGTCCAAACAGCAGGTTTTCTCTTCAGGCCTCCTGACTTGGCTTGAGTTAATTAAGTGTGTGAACAAGAATAAAAGGGGGTTTCTGTAAAAACTGGGGGAGGGAAGTCCAATTATTTTTTGCTCGTTCCTTCTCAGTTTTTGCCCTAAACCTTTGTTCACCCATATGCAATTAGATGTCAGAAGGAAGGAGCTGAATTTCTATCTAAGTTCCTTGATTTCAAGGGGTGGAAAAAATACATATCATTGGGTTTTACTGACCCATTTCTTACCAACCAGAGATGGACCTTAAAGAATTAACTGAAGAGAATACATATTCCTTTCAACAATTGAATTGAGGTTTACATTGCTTTATTGTAATCAAGAAATGGTCTCGATCTGATCCATTATGGCTGTAGGTGAAAATGTGATTTATTTAGTCTTGAAGTTTAAGCTTTAAAAACGGCAAATATTTTTTAGACATTGGTTTTTAGATTACATCCTGTCAGTCCATCTTGATTTAGTCCAGAAATTACAAAATTTGGTTGTGGTGGTCCAATAACTTTCATCGAGCTGAAAATTATGTCTTTTCACCTTTCACTTTACAACCAGCCCGTAGATGTCATTTGGACATAAATCGTGTCGTCTTTTCACTGTATTTTAATTCAATTTTTTGCTTTAATCCAATTATGATATTTTCTTTTGTAGCGTTTTGTTATTCATAGTGAAATGCCAATTATATATTTATAGCTATTTGAATCTGACATTTCCAGAATAAACTTATTTTTATCTGCTGAGTTTTCTAATCATCCAAAATGTATGTTTTTTTTGTTTCTTTTTCAGTCTGGTACATACTTGTCAGGGAAATTTAACGTACTCTGCTGCCACCTGCAGGCAATCAGGGTCCTGTTCCCATTATAACACGGTTTGTCTGGCCGGTAGATTTATGCTTTATGTATACGAGGAAAATGTACGTGGCCACTCTTCAAGCTTGCTTATACTGCCACCTTTGCAGTATGTCCCACAGAATGACTAGGGGTGTAAATCGCCTCACACCATCATGCATGATTCTGATTCAAAGTAGCGTTTCCTGACCCAACAATTTGATTATTTTCGTATACCTTCAAGAATACACCACTATCTCGAGCCCATTCATCTCGCATTAATTCCATTAATTTTTTTTTTTACACCTTACAGGCTAAACAAAGTTTCAAGCTGGAAACAAATCAATGAAAGCTATAATATCTATGCATTTTTTATAGAAAACAACAGTAAAATAGAAGTAAAAAGTTGCATCAAAAATACTGCAAAAATACGCCAAAATCAGTGCAATGAGTGCAATTACAATACCGCCCAGATGTCACCGCCAGCTTCTTGAGGAGACGCCCGCTGCACCTTCTCCCAAATGTGGTGACCGCAAACAGTGCCGCGAGACAGGAGGCCGCAGCTTACTTGTTTTTATGCCTGGAATCGCTGAAAACAACTCAGAAGTTTGACTCTCGCTAGAAAAGCCAGGTGCACAAGAACGCTGAGCCTTTTTCCACCTGGATCTCCGCGCTTTTTGGCCCCTCATGTCCCTCCTCGCCGGCCAGACTAAACCGCCCCCCACTTCCTCGGCCTAAAGTAATAGACCATATGTGAGGCACAGGCCACGCAATATTGTTATACTCTGAAAATGAACGGGCGCGGGCGTTGCTGCAACACACTGCTGTAAGAGTATAACCAGGAGCGAGGTAGGAGGGCAACATAGGTTTAACGCCACCGCAGCACGGGAGGGAGAATTACGCCCAGGAGCAAATGGATAAAAATAGACCGGAAAAAAACATGAATCGATTATCTTTATGCGGACGTGATGGCGATGCATCGGATCGTTGGCTGTTGGATCGATGCATCGATACAAAACGATTATTATTTACACCTCCTACCAATGACCATGGCAACTACTGATGCCTGGACCTTTCAGGTTTTCTCCAGCTCTTCTCTGAGCCCCTGGTATTTCTCTAGTTTCTTATCTTCCTTTTTCCCTGATGATGCAGTCACTTGGTACTGCTATGTCAACCACAACAGCTTTCCTCTGCTTTTTGCCCACCATCACAATGTTTGTTTGCCATTACCGTTCGGTCTGTATCTGGAATTCCAACAGGATCTGGGCTCAGTCATTCTCTACCATCTTTGGAGGTGTTTTCCACTTTGACCTTGGGGTTTCTAGCCCATACTCTGCATTGAGGTTCCTGTACACTATGCAAGCCACTTGGTTATGATGCTCCATGTAAGCTTCACCTGGGGTCTTGTCTGCTGTGGTAGATCTGGACCTCTATTGTTCTGTTGCTCAGGGCCTGCTCCTGTACAGCCATGATGAGTGCCTCTGTGGTGTCATTCAGCCTGGCTTTGTGTAGACATTGGTAGGGTTTCCTGATATCCGCCACTTCAGTTTTGTTTCTGTGTTATGTCCCTTGTAGGGGCTTATCCTCCCATGATGGAACTTCCAGCACCTAATTCTCTGCTCCCCATTGTTTGAGACATTCACTGAGCATGTCGTCTGTTGGAGCCTTGTCCTCGATGTACTTATGGATCTCTGATTTTTCATCCTGAATAGTGGCTCTCATGCACACTAGTCCTCAGCCTTCTTCCTTATGGCTAGCGTACAGTCTCAGGGTGCTGGAGTGATGCTGGAGAGTGCTTGGGGTGGTACCCTCCGTGCATGGTTAGGAGCTTTGATGTATTAACATCTGTGGCCTGTATCTCATCCTTTGGTAGAGTGTAGCTACATATTGCCCAAGACTTATTCTTGCCATTGAGCTGGCTTCTTGAGACCTGCCTTACCCATCGAAGGTATTTGGCCATAGCCACTTTCCTTGTCACCTCATCGAGGTTGCCATTTGCTTGTGGGATTCTGAGGTAATTGTAACTGGCCTCAATGTATGCTATTGTTTCTTGTGGGAGTGAGACCCCATCTGTGTAGACTATCTGCCCTCTCTTAGCCACCATTGTACCACACTTCTCTAGTCCGAATGACATCCTGATGTCTGTGCTGTAGATCAGGGTGGTATGCATCAGTGAGTCGATGTCTCTCTCATTCTTAGTGTACATATCCATATAGAAGAGGTGACTGATGGTGGCCCCATTCCTGAGCCGGTATTCGTGTCCATTCTTGTTGATTATTTGGCTGAGGGGGTTCAGACCTATACAGAGCAAGAATGGGGAAAGTGCATCTCCTTGGTATATGCCATATTTGATGGAGACTTGTGCAAGTGTCTTGCCATTTGCATCAAGGGTGATTGTCCACAACCTCTTTGAGTTTGCAATGTCTCTTAGAGTCCTGTTGATGTTGTATAGCTCCAAGCATTCAATGATCCAAGTGTGTGACATTGAGTTGTAGGCTTTCTTATAATCAATCCAGCTAGTGCTCAGGTTAGTGTTTCAGGTTCTGCAGTCTCAAGCGACTGTTCTGTCTGATGTTTGGAACCTCTGGTATTGATCCCGCTTACCTTATCCGCTATAATCCCAGACATGAGCTTCCATGTGGTTGAGAGGCAGGTTATTAGCTGATATTTGGATGGGACTGTAACCTTTAAGGGAACTTTCAGGATCAGGATTGTGCACCCTTTGCTTAGTCATTCAGGGTGGTTCCCATCTCTCAGCAGCTGATTCATTTGTGCTGCCAAGTATTCATTGAGTGTTGTGAGTTTCTTAAGCCAGTAGGTGTGTATCATGTCAGGGCCTGGAGCTATTCAGTTTTTCCTACCTGAGACTCTTTCTTGGATGTCTGCCACTGTGATGGTGACTGAAATCTGTTCAGAGAGGTTGCTGAGGTCCTCTCTTAGAGCCACCAATTACTGGGCGTTCACTGTTGTGTGTTGCCTCCCTCTCCCATATGCGTTTGTGAACAGCTGGATTACCTGTCTGGTTTCATTGTCTATTGTGTACCTCTTTGGGCAGCTGGTCAAGGCTTGGAGCCTTTTTTTGGCAGTTTCCAGTGCTTCAAGTATGGGCATCTGGCTGTGCCGCTTGAGTACTTGCTTGTCATTGCACCTTTTAGGGCCTCCGTCAATTGACTTACTTCTCTCCGTTTTTCCTTGATATTAACACTAGAAGTTCCAGAAATACGAGAATTTTCATCAGCCTCCAGTCCCCGAATAGTAAATGATAACAAAAACAAAAATATATAACCATATATATATAACCATATATACAGTATGTATATATAACTATAACACACACACACACATATATATATATATATATATAACATCCGTAAACAAGCTCCTATCACAACTAGAAATTGATAAGGTACAACTGACATGCTGCGGCAAGGAGGAGTCAGGACAACAGTTCAATAGGGACAGAGTACCCTCTGAAAGTCTTCTAGAAGATGTAAATGCAGCGCTACATACTATCCCTACTAAATCTACTAAAGCTGACCTATGCCAAACAAAGACTCACCGCTCTGGCCACCCGCCTAAAGAGATACAAGGGAGAAGCAGAAGCCAGGAGAATAAACCAGATGTTCTCCACCAACCCATCCAAAGTGTACTCACAGTAGCAGGGTAATTATAGTGGATAGAGCACTATTATTACCCTGCTACTGTGGATAAGGATTTCTTTTGGATGCTGACATCCTCAATGCATTTGTTGATGTAGGCTGACACAATCATAACATACTCATCAATATTTAATAAGCTGTCATATGTTGCTGCAGCCTTGAATATGTTCCAGTCAGAGCATTCAACAATGTCTCCATGGCGCCCTCAGACCACACTCTGACCTTTTTAACTGTTGGTTTAACCCTTATAAGCTGGGGCTTATATGCAGGGATAAGCATGACTGAGAGATTATCTGATGACCCGAGGGGGGGCGGGGGGCTACTCTGGATGCATCTTTGATGTTAGAGTGAGGACCCAGTATTCAAGGCAAGATAGTAGGATTACTCAAAAAGATGTATTAAAAACATCGGATCAGCAGTTCAGCAACTGCTAGAGTGTCTATCACAGGAACTCCGGTTAGTGACCACGTTAATTTGAGGATGATTATGAATATGTGAGTCACTAAAGTGGTTTAACATTTCAGTTTGTCCCCAGAGAATGAGGTAGGATCCAGATGGTGGGCTGCCAACAAGATGTGGAAGGGCAGCAAAATCCAGAGGGTGAAGCCAAAGCCAGTGTCAAGAATGTGTTCGAGATTCAGATCCAGGGGATGAAATGTCTGAAGAGGTTCCAGAGAGAAATCCATGTTGGTGACAGGAAACAGCTCCAATTTCAGCAAACAGGCAGAAACAGGAGTCCAAAGACAGTTCAGTTAAACAGATCAGACGGGAACATGAGGGTTCAATGGTTGAGAGGCAGAACAGGTAAAGCTGAGATGCTCTAATCACTGGAAACAGGCAGGTTAAAACAGATCAGACGGAAACAGCTTATAAAGGGAGACCAAATGTCTATACATTCATTAATGTCTGTTAAAAAAGCAGCAAATATGATAAGCAATAATACATACCGTTAAAACAATGTGACCTCATTCAGCATATAATGGTTAATGTTCATGACTGCATTAACAATATAGCATTGCAGCACCTCAGTAAAACTACATTCAACTTACTTAGTTAAAAATGGGGAAGGGTGCTTTGTTGAAGGCTCAACAAAGTAGAATAAAGATGGCAGGCCTCTACCATGCGGTTTAGGGAGGTGGAGCAACAGGCTGGAAAATTACTGGGTGATGATTACCAAATGGTGGAACTTATCAGGTGACTAAAGGGGGAGGGTTGGACTACAATAGAGTGTATCTTAATTTATACAGTCACAAAATGAATCTAGATCAGTCTGATGCATACAATAAGTGAATTCAATGGGCTTCAATTGAGACAGTTAACCAGTTAACCTGACGGTGACACACGTGATTTGACTGCAACAAATTCTGCTTCACTGGCTCCTCTGCAAGGAAAATCTGCAGGGCAGCTGGCGCAGAACTGGTTAACCATGCAGAGGCTGGCTGGTTACATAAGTACAACAAGCTGTCGATTCCTGAGGCTCTAGAAACTGCAAAACAAAGACTCACCACTCTGGACACCCGCCTAAAGAGATACAAGGGAGAAGCAGAAGCCAGGAGAATAAACCAGGTGTTCTCCACCAACCCATCCAAAGTGTACTCACAGTAGCAGGGTAATTATAGTGGATAGAGCACTATTATTACCCTGCTACTGTGGATAAGGATTTCTTTTGGATGCTGACATCCTCAATGCATTTGTTGATGTAGGCTGACACAATCATAACATACTCATCAATATTTAATAAGCTGTCATATGTTGCTGCAGCCTTGAATATGTTCCAGTCAGAGCATTCAACAATGTCTCCATGGCGCCCTCAGACCACACTCGGACCTTTTTAACTGTTGGTTTAACCCTTATCAGCTGGGGCTTATATGCAGGGATAAGCATGACTGAGAGATTATCTGATGACCCGAGGGGGGTCCTGGACGTACAAGCAGTCCTTCGGGTAGGTATCAGGGACCTTTTTGTTATTGAGTGTTTTCCTAACCTTTCTCTGGTCCCCTCCCTGATCTGAGCAGTGATGACATGTTTAGGGTAGCATCTGAGGTAGTCATGGAATCTGAACCGGGTTTAGACTGCTTTGATCCAGTTGAACTTTAGAGTTAGCAAAACTATTTTCTTCTATCTAAGCCTTCAACTTGTATATTAGATCCAGTTCCAACCAGGTAATTTAATGAGGTATTTCCTTCGATCTTCATCATTTTAGATATGATTAATCTATCTCTTTTACAAGGATATGTACCAAAGGCTTTTAAGGTTGCTGTAATTAAACTTTTGCTTAAGAAACTGTCTCTTGACCCAGATGACTTGGTCAATTAAAGACCTATATCCAACCTTCCAGGGCCGTTTCAAGGAATTTGGGGGCCCCAAGCAAAATGGACATGGAGGGCCCCCCAATCCCCAGCGCGCAAAGCCTACAGGAACCACAGCAAAGCCAAACAGTTTAGGTTCACCCACACTTTATATAAATAAAAAATGTTGACAGTGCAAATAGGGCTGTTACATATATATACTGTGCATTATTGAACATTTTAACACCATAAAATCCAACATAAATTTTAAAAAGTGCACAATAACTAAACCCAACATACTTAAACACACACACACACACACACCCACACACACACTCACATTAACATTTTTCAGTTCTCACAAAGTGAGAAAATAAAACACTACCATCTTATGCAGAAAAAAGGATGCATTGTTCAAGTATAAAAAGTGCAGATTAGCCAATAGTAATTTAAAATCCAACATAAATACAAGTACACCCACACACACACACACACACACACACACACACACACACACACACACACACACACACACACACACACCCAGAGATTAACGCACAGGCCCAAGCCTGTGCAATTATCTAAAAACTGCTGTTTGGAGCCTTGGCAGACAGATCTCGTCTTCCTTATCCGTTAATAAACATACAGTGAGGCACTGGTTGGGAAATGGGCTGATTTCCTGCGTGATTCACCAATAGCCGATTCCTGTGTGAATCCGCGATGTATTTCTGAGGCCAGATTTTTTCAAAAGAACTGCAATGTACCCGGACAACCACCAGGTGGCACTTGGGAGCTCTGCCGTGCTAAAGGTGACGGATGTTTTTGATTAAAATAAAGTTAATGAATTAATTTAACATAGTGACTGCATTATCTTATTTCATACACCTCCGATCTTATCTGAGAACTGTTTATTTCTATTTATCTGCATCTCTATTATTTAATGAAAAATGATTATAATTAATCTTTTTGGCAAAACAAATAACTGAATCAACAAAGGTCCATGGATCATCCGTCCATTCGATCGGTCGCATGCTCATGGACGTAAACTGGATCATTTCTAGGTTATAAAAACGTCCTCAGCGACTCTGAATGAATCGGTCTCATCAGGCCTCTTTTCTTTCATCAGTGGGTTTTAATTTCGTCACCATCGTTTCAGTCATTAATGCAAAATTGGTCCATGGTGAAGTTTAGAAATGCAGATGAAAAGAAGAAATCCACACCCGTGAGTATCTATTTTTTTTAATGCCGTGACGTTTCGGGCGTTCTTCTTTTAACCTTCATTGAAATTCAGTGTATTAATTAATAGTAGATTATTATAGGCTACTTATAGCTACAGGATATTTGATGCCATGTTATGCAGAAATAATGCTTCTTATATCTTGATCTAAATTCACCAATCTGTGGTAAACTAAAACGCTCGGATCTTTCTGTCATTTTGTGTGCGTGTGTGGCATCTGCAATCCATTGGGAATCCCAGAGGGAGGGAGGGGGGTTCATGCAATGTCATTCCATCACCGTTTCCGGAAGGGGTTCCCCAAACTTCGGTATCAAATCAGCGCCGTTTTTTTTTTTTTTATTTACTTGTTATTGGAGGAGGAGAGTCGGCTTTGACGGCTTCGGCGGCAGCAAAACCGGCGACGGATTTTTCTCAGGCTGGCAGAGCGCAGTGGAGAGGTAAGAGCTACCTGCTATTATTCTAACCCACAGGGGCCTGCTAATGATCAGAATATACCAGTTATTAAATAAACGCTTGTCAGCAGTAACTTGAAAATCGTGAATGATTTAAAGTTGTTCTGCATGCAAACCAAATAATGTGGCGTCCTCAAAACAATAGAAGGGAATAACATGACAGCTGACTGCATGAACATGGTTACACATCATGACGGGTTCGTAATTGCGGTAAGAAAAATAATCAACAATAACAGTTAAAAATTTAAAGTAGCCTGCTACAACCCTAATTGAGGATAGGATAATAACATCCAAACATCCCAGGAGATGGAGTGTTTTATAGCCTATATTCCTCCAGATCTCGCTGAATCACAAGTTAATCTGTGACACTCTGCAGATTCTGACGCTTTCAGATCCTCACGATGCATTTATTTGATCCGCAAACTTAAATTACTCTAAATTACTAATATTTCACATTATCCACAGACTACAGACATGTGTTGGATAGATATTAGGCCAGGATAAATTATAACCTTTATACTGACCCGTTTGTTTACATTTGCGGCATTTTGATCAGGCAACCACGCAGCCAACTAATCTCTCCAAACAGCTGTGCTGTGGACCCCGTCACAAATTAATCTAGTTCTTCGTTTAAGAATATCTGCATTTTTCTACAAGATAAAACATAAAGCAGTCATGGCGACTCACACCCACACCGTAGCGGTAGCTGTTAACTCTGGGATTTAAATTCTACTGTGAAAACTGAAAAAGTAAAGTTTCCACATCAACAGGTATGTGATTCAGATTCTATTAGCTGCAATGCGCCTAAGTAAATACATTTTACCCCATTTTTACACATGGGGCAGTAAAACCAGTTCAGCAGCAGCCCGCTAACGACTCATAACTGGATATTATGAACAGACTGAACACAATAGCAATAAAAATAAAGGTGTTTGACCTGATACAGTTCATCATACGGGACAAAGTTTTGGGATCCACTAAAAAAAACAACACTGTAGTAGAGACTTGTATTTGTGTCCAGACAGGAGAATAAAGGAAATATGAGACCATGGAATCTAAGAAAATAACTTTTTGTCATTATTAAAAAAATAAAGTGGGAATAGTTGGAAGGATGAGAAACCCAATTGTTCTGTTTGCAGCCAGTTTTTCTTTAAAATGTGCTGCTTACACACGTGCATTCTAAATGACAGGCCTCATTAATGGATTTATTTTTACATTCAGGAATTTATAAAGTGGGCGGACTTTATTGTCCAAGCTACAGGTTTTCATTTATAGCTTATCGTTCAACAGGAGAAATGACACTCCAGTGTGAAACAGTCTTTTATTTGTATTTTTTCTTTACACTTGTGAACGACGCTGTTCTCTGTGTGGGATTCTTTGCACTATCTGCTTTGCTGAGGATACAAGTTCTTTACCACATCGTTCTAATCTGAAAAAACAAAACAGAAATTAATTCATTAGATATGTCGGTTGATTTTTTTATGGCGAACAGTTTTGTTACGTTAGGAATATTTTTTATATATCAGGCATCAACACAGCCACCTAAGCTTCACACTCAGGCAGGCAGCCTGCGCAGGTGGAGACGAGCCATTCAAACCATCATTGACATTCATAATGATGCCTTATTAGACATTGCAGAATTTGTAAATATTTTCTTAATATTAATAATTAGTGCAGTGAGCATGGTGAGGCTTGTGAAAACCACTTTTCTCAGTATACAATGTCGGAGAATGAGCAAGGCAGTTATTGTTGGATCTTCTGTATTATATTGATAAACCTGCTTGTAATTTTGTTTTATAATGCTGTACATAATTAGGATAATAATAATATATGCAAAATGCGACAAGGGATATCGCAACTGGCCCACCTTTACAGGTTCTTGCCCCTGCACCATCTGTGGGCCAGTGGCATCGCTCTCTCTCTCTCTCTCTCTCTCTCTCCTCTCCTTCCCTATAAGGCACCACTAGGTCTCTGTGACTGGAATCGTAGTTGGGTAGGCTCAGCAGGTTGTCAAATGGGCACCCCCGTTCACTGGTGTTTTGCTGATTTAAGCCCATGACACCTCGGAGGGGCTCAACGGCAAATCCAGCGTCCTGGACCCACCCCTACTGAACGGCACCGAACTCAGTATCCAGTTCTTCGTTCACTCAGTGCTTCGGTTCTGCCAGTGCACCTCTTGCTGCATCCAAATCCAGCGAGATGCCTCCTCCGCCCACTTGGTGACGTTGGACTACAAGCCGCTTCCTGGCCAGCCCTTTCAATCCCTAGCAGTCCAAGGGCTCTCCAGAGCGACCGTCCAGCAAAGCCTCTGCAGCCCACCTCCACTGGGAGATTCCAGGTCTTCCATCCATTTTGCTGGCTCTCTAGGATGAGGGCTTGGTATTTATTGAGCTTACGCTCATAGGCCTCCTCCATCCTCTCTTCCCAGGGGATAGTCAGCTCGATGAGCACCACCTGCTTGGTACCTTTAGACCACAGAACAATGTCTGGTCTCAGGCTAGTGTGGGCTATCTCCTCAGGGAATTTGAGCTGCTTTTTTAGGTCTGCCCGCATCTCCCTGCGCCGTGGCCAGGCCGCCACTTGCTCTTCCCTCCTACTACTCCACTTTCTCCTGCCCTGGTAAAATGTATGAAACAAGGCCCTTTGGACAACTGTCTTGCCCTTTTCCTTGCCTGCTCGATGCCGTCGGCCAATTGAGCAAGGATCTGGTCATGACGCCACCGGAACTTGCCATCTGCTAAGCTTGAGTGACATGAAGAGAGGACGTGCTCAAGGTTAGCTGTCCTTCCACAGAGCTTGCAGCTTGGGCTCTCGACCATTCCCCAGGTGTGGAGGTTTGAGGGAGTAGGTAGGACGTCATAAACAGAGCATAAAAGGAACTTGATGCGGTGGCCTTCCATGCTCCAGATGTCCTGCCAAGTAAGAGCCCTCTCTCTCACACTCTCCCATCTAGTCCAGCTGCCTTGTTTGTTCATGGCTACAGCCTTGACATGCCGGCTTTCCTCCTCCACCCTTCTGACCTCTTTCTGCACCAAGCCTCGCCTCTCCTTTGGGTCCGCTTTGTTCCAGCTTGTTCTGGTGAAGCAACCTAAACCCAGCCTCGACGCTCCCCGCAGCAGCTGAGACGGCGTTCCGACTCGTTGCTCCCCGCAGAGGCATTTGACGGCGTCCAACTTGGAGCTTCCTACAGCAGCAGAAACAGCGTCCTCCTCCGCGTCTTCAATGCTGCAGCAGAGAAGGCTGCCCTCCCTCCATGCAGCCCCTGCAGCTTCTGGAATGACCCCGCCGGGTCACACGCCGCCACCATGAGACTCGTTGTTCTGCATAAAGGTGGTCACACGCCGGGCCACCTGAGACTTCTGTCCTTGTTGCCGGTCCCTCGCCGCCACCTTGAGACTATGAGATGGTGCCGCCCACTGCTTGATCCCTGAAGAGTTAGCTCCTCCTACCAGGGATGAAGCACCGGCCTCTGAGACGATTTCAGTCCTCGTCCATCCCGGAAGGTAGTTCTTCTTCCATGGACACTGTTTCAGTAGCTGTGTCAGAGTCTGTCTCCCCCCGCCTTGGGTGCAATGCTTTTGTAAACACTTTTTGTATTGAGATGCCTGGTATCCGCCCTGGAGCCGGGGTACTGTTGGGATTCAAGGCTTTCTTTAGAAAGCTGTGTGGGATCCTCTCCTGCCAGCGCTGGTTCTTCTGCACTTGAAGCTGGATTGTTGGTTCAATCTGGTTTGATGAGCTTTTCCATCTCATCCAAACTGACCTCCCTTCTGGGATCACTATGGGGCCTGATCGAAGATGTTCCTTGCCACGCTCCTCCTTTGTTGCTTTCAACTCCCCTGATCGTTTGTCGCCCAGGAGTTTTGACAGGTATTGGAATGGATTCTTGGTGAAAGCTGCCCTTTCTTTCAACCGCCGCTTCCTGTCCCTGCGGTGACACTCAGCTTATCGCAAGATCTTAATGCGCTCCCTCAGATTCTTCCAGAGTTCTGTGAGTGCTGGTTTCTCATTTGGTTTTGCTTTGCGAAAGGCCTTCTTCAGCCTCTAGCAAATCCCCTCTCAGGGTTGCTATCTCCTTCAGGCGTCTATTCTCTTTGAGCTGGGTGTTTGCTCTTCCTTTCAGCTCTTTCCTTCCGAAGCGCTCAGCATCCATGCTCCAGATTATAGAGGACATGGCCTTGAGCTTCTTCCCCACATCTCCTGCAGTGGCTGCTTCCAGCACATGGTCCACGTCACGATCAAACATCTCCCATTCTTTTGTTGCAGCTGCAGTTGGCCAGTATAGAGTATATGCAACATAATTGTTTTTAATTTTGTTCATAACCTGACATGTTATCAATATGACAAATTAGATCCCGCTGTGTACTTGTTTAAATAGCACTGTGTTGGAAACAAAGCTGCTTTAGATTTTTAAATAAAGATTTCTTCACAACAATTGCTCATATCCTCATAATCTTTCACATTGGACATATGTGGGAATGTTTGTATCGATTGTGAAAATTGAAGTGTTTAGCTTTATTGAGATAATTGAAGTTAAAGATGCTAGTATTGGAGGCCAAAAATTTCAGGAATTTTCCAAATAAGTTTGA
Source organism: Cyprinodon brontotheroides (assembly GCA_018398635.1). Classification (NCBI taxonomy): domain Eukaryota; kingdom Metazoa; phylum Chordata; class Actinopteri; order Cyprinodontiformes; family Cyprinodontidae; genus Cyprinodon; species Cyprinodon brontotheroides. Next base: position 1,709,843 of record JAGKQL010000047.1, on the reverse strand, counting down.
ACCACTGCTCCAATCCGGCCGATATTTTAGGGATTGAATATTTTTAGGACCCTCCATAGATCTACCAAGTTTGAAGTGTTTGGCTTTATTACTTTTAGAGATAATTGGAATCAAAGATACTATTAGAGGCCAGAAATGCAAACATTTCAGGAATTTTCCAAATAAGTTTCCTCTAGAACCACTGCTCCAATCCGGCTGATATGGGAACCGGAACCACACAGGAGGTCTTCCACAGGGTGGGGACCACCCCCAGGCTGAGGCTCAGGTTGTACATGTTGCTGAGGATCTGACAGAGCTCATCTGCACAGGTCCTCAGCAGCCTGGGGGGGAGGCCGTCTGGTCCTGAGGCCTTCCTCTGTTTCAGCCTCCTCAGCTGCCTTCTCACCTGCATTGGTGTTACTGTGAGGGGGGAGGAAGGCACGACTGGAGGTGTGGATGGGTCGGGGGTTGGTGGGAGTGGCGGTGGTGGGGGGGAAAGGTCTCTGGGGGGCTGGTGGTTGGAGGTGTGTGGAGAGTTGAGGGCAGGGAGGGGACCAGTGTGAGGGGAGTCAAACCGGGTGAGGAAGCTGTTTAACTCATCTGCAAACTTGGTGTAGGCACAATGCTCTCCACACAGAAGGTCATGTAGTCAGTGATGCATTCAGTCAGGCTGTTGATGTCCTCACCATGAGAGCTTTGGAACATGCTCCAGTCTGTGGTGCTGAAACAATCCCTCAGCTCCTCAGTGGCGTCATCCGACCAAACTTTCACTGACTGTGCAATTGTAGTCAAAACGAACACGAAACGCTGATATTTTCCAAAATGTTTGCCGTAAAGACGGAGACGTAAAATAAATGTGAGCGTCCACACGAATGCATGAAAACGCTGCAAAATGTATGCAAGGCCTGTAAGTGGCGCTGTGGTAGGGTAAACCAAAGCGTCCCGATTTCCGGCGACTGTCCCGATTTCCGGGGACTGTCCCGTTTTTAGGACTTCCTACACCTGTCCCCGGCTAAAGCTGTCCCCGGAAATGTCCCCGATTTTACCGAGGCGAAAAATGTTGCGTGTAGACTGTTATTACGGTAGAGCTGTTGCGCGCAAAAATAGGTATTACGGTAGCTGGTTGCGCTGCTGATAACATAAAGATAAGGAACAGAGCGCACCACTAGAAGGGAGGTAATGATCCTTTTGGATGTCAGCTGCCATTAAAACACAAAAAGAAAGAAACTAAGCGCGCATCACTTTTAAAACAGAAGAAGAAGAAAGAAGTGGAAGTTCGTTTTTTACAACCTGTGGCAACTGATAGGGGAAACTTCACAGCTGAGTGATGGTAAGTGTGTTAATCAGTTTATTTTATTCTGATCGGGCTGATCTTGTGATGAATGTTTGGTTTGTGTCCAGGTTAAAACAATAATAAAAAGTAAGACAAGACCACAGAGTTGAGCATGAGGGATAAGACGGCTGGGTTAAAATGTATGGAAATGATTCGAAAACTCGCTTGTAAGGCGCTAATCTGGTGCGGCTGGTTCTCCAGGGATCAACAAGGGTTTGTATAAAAGATGTTTTAGAATGGATAGGTGACCTTTAGTTTATATTTCAGATAGTTATTATAAGTAGAGTTATTTCAATTTGTTTTGATGATTTATGGTTGTGATTTATGAGCATAGACTTCCAGTTTTTTGGTGTGCTTTTTTACTGCTTTCAGTTTGGATATATATAAAGTATAAGTTCCTTGAGAAAAAATAGGAGTCAGTAACAGGAGAACCTGAATAAGACAAGATCTACATGATTTGGAGGATGATGGAGATAACCACCTGTTTAATGTTCATTTATTATGTGGTTTTTGCTTGTAGCTCCTAATATTGTGGTAATTAGCATTTTTAGTATTTAGATGAGATATTAATAATAATAAGTTTTCATGTTGCACATCCTAATTTTTTTTTTGGAGGTGATTTTGATTATATAATGTCTCTGTTTTAGAATAATGTAAGATTGATGCTGGAGGAGTGAGGAAGAAGATAAAAAGACAGAAAGGAGATTGAATGAGAGAGGAGGAAACTAGGAACTCTGATAGAAAAAACGATTGACAAGAAGGGAGAAAAATTTACTTTGAGGAGTAAAGCAGAGAGCAGGCAGAAGTCAAAAGAGGGCTAGAAACAAAAGCGAAGGTGGAGAGGGAAGAAAACAGACAAGACTGAATGACCAGATGGCTCTTTCAAAGAAGAGGAATTGTCATTTTACGGAGAAATATACATACAGTCAGAATTTCCCATTGGGAAATTATATATGTATATGTTATTGCTGTTTATAAATATGGACTATTCTTGGATTATATACATTGTGTTGATGTTAAGCCTATTCTGCTGTTCAATGGTTAAAGTTGTTTAAGATATTTAAAAAGGTTATTTTGCTTTTTACTTGCTATGTCTTCTCTTGTATTATTTTACCCAAATTACCAGGGCCACTGCCTCAGACCCTGTTCAGTTAATATTTCTGTTTCAAACATTTAAAATGTATAATATGTATTAATAAAGTTCAAGTGATAAAGCGTTGACATGATTTGAGTGATAAACTAACTTATTGAGTGATGTAGTGTGCAAAGTATGCTGTGGAACACAGAGTGGCTGTATACTCAGGTTAGTAGGAAAAATATGAACCTGCTACTTTGAGACACACAGGCCCCTGATGTGGCTAGGTGACAGTAAGAAACATATATGAACCTTTACCTGCAGGCTTGACTACTACTTGTTTTTTTTATACATGTTATTGAAGAAAAAAAATATTTCTTATAGGTATGTACAGTAGATATGTAAACAGAATAAGTATTTGTTTGCACTTTTTTGAAGAGGTGGGGAAACTCTGTCTCAACAGACAGCCACAGGCATAGAATAAATATTTGTATTTACTTATCTAAATTTCTTTTCCTCATGTCACTCTCCCCTTAGGAGGCGGCAGAGCTCTTTGGAGCCGACAAAAGTGGAAAGCCCTGCTAATGACCCTTGACCCCTCCGCTCCCACCCCCACCACTTTGCCCCAACCCCGAGAACACAGTTCTAGTTTTCTACTAATAACACTATTCATGTTATTAATACTTAGCTGATAATACTAAACTGTTTGGAAAGGCACATTCCTGGCTTTTACACTTGATTTTTGTTGTTTAAATATTAATAAATATGTAAAAATATATGAAACCATTACTGTCCCCGTTTCCTAATTTCATCTCGATAAGATGTATTGATTTTTATCCACGAGTGAAGAAATGTCCCCAGATTTGATTTCAGAAATCACGAGATACTACCTGGCGCTGTGGTGCCAAAGCAAAAATAAGTTTACGAAATGTTGGGGCATGCGCACTAATGTTTATACATGGTTGCCCTGCGGGTCCATTTTTCGTGGTTAAGTCAAATTCAGGTGCTGAACTATGTTAGTCGATATTGCTCTGTTCTTCCTGGAGATATTCCAGAAGAAGAAGATTCTGTTGTAAGCCCGACAGCAGGGTGAGTAGCATGCTTAACAGCAACGGGCGCCATTGTTACATTCTGATGTGTCGCGCATCGTTGTTGCAGAAGCGGCAGCTATGACAGCGTGTAAAAATATGCGTTTGGGGCGGTGAAGATGGAAACGCCGAAAACTTGGCGTTTGCACAATGCTCTCCACTCTGAAGGCTGAATAAAAAAGATTGTTTACAGGCGAAAAGCGCCCGGCTGTTATTGGATGAGGAAGGGAATGATTTTAGCTGAAACAAGAATTTGTGCGTTTAGGCCAGGGTTAGTCTTTTCGTGTGGACGGGGCACTGACTGTTCAAGGAGTCCTTCTCACCAGTGGAATGTAATGGGGGTAGACAAGGTTGACAAGGTTGAAAAGGTAGGTAGACAAGGCAGGTAGACAAGGTTGTGATCTGAACGATCTGAATGAGGGGGGCGGAGGTGTATGCATCCTTAACATTTGCATAAAAAAGGTCCAGCCTTTTATTGTTCCTGGTTGCATGTGACGTATTGTGTGAGCGTGGGGAGAGTGGAGCAGAGTGAAGAAGTCTGTTCTAACAAATCCCTATGAAAAGGGTGGATTAAACTTTATCGATTTCTGTACTCTAAATAATACCTTTAAAATAAATTGGCTGAAACACTTCTTTAAAAACCCTAACTCTATTTAGAACGTCATACCATGTCACTTGCTGTCAAAACTGGGTGGTTTGAGCTTTTTCTTAACCTGTAACTATGGTATTGATAAAGTCCCAAGAGGGAAAAATCTCTAGGTTTAAGAGAACCAAGGGTGGCTCACCCCCAGAAGATGATGCGCGCGCGTAGCGCGCGCCGAATTTTTTCAGTGCACCTGCTAAGGCGTTGTCTAAGACAGGGGTGTAACTTTGTGTTGAAAGTTGGTGGGGACGGCTCATAAGGAAAGGGAGCTACCTGCGCGACGCCTTTTTTTTTGTTGGAAAGGATAAAGCCAAAAAAATGTGAATAACATTTATCAATTTAATGCTTATAGTTGAAAACATAACTGTTACAATATTCACTTATATATTTTGTGCAAAAAATATCACATAAATCTAAACAGACAGTACAAATCAAAGAAATCAAATAAATATATCAATTTTGTAGAACATTTTATTGACGGTCAATTTTGGGTCACTTTTTAAAATTTATTTACTTTTAAACCAGGACTCAGGACAAGATCTATTAAGCAGGCAGAATATGATTAAGCAACTCCGTCTTTCTGTCAAGAACATCCACCACCAGAGCAGGGTATCCAGGGGGGGATTTACCGTGTAGGCAATACTAGGCAGTTGCCTAGGGCCCCAAGTTCCTGGGGGCCCCATAAAACTCTGTTTCCATGTATTGTTGTTAATACAACTAATCCTTATTTGTGCACATTAATTATGTTTTTTGATAAAATCATCCATTGGCTAAAATGCCATCAGAACGCTGATAAAGAGGAGAAAGAAAGAAGGGGGACAAAACCTAGAACAAATAATGGATGTCTATTCTATTAACATTTCTCTATCTGTAGAATGGGTCTGTTTTTATGGGTTTTCTTCTCGGGGGGCCCCCTTGCCCCTGTCTTTTGCCTAGGGCCCAAGAATTTCCTAAATCCAGCCCTGAGGGGGTATCAATACTGATTTGATAGAATCTGGGAGAGTGGACTATGTTCAACCATCCATTTTCTTTAACCTTATCCTCTCAGTGGGATCAGGGAGGTGCTGGTGCATATCTCTAGCCACGTTCTGGGTGAGAGGTGGGATCACCCTGGACAGGTCACCAGTCTGTCGCAGTATGTTCAACCAGCTTAAAAGTAATCGGTAATCAGATTTATTATTTGCACTTTTACTAAGTGAACTTTCTAACTCCCTTAAATCTGAAATTCCAATGCCAAAATTGTTTAAATCTTTTATCTTTGGACCCCCTGCAGAGTGACGTCACACCTGCAAGATCCTATCACTTACCTTCCTGCTAGATTGCAAAAGCAGCTTGCTCATGAGTTGTCAACTTAACACGCTAAATCTTAAATGTACGTGTACATATAAAAGAGGGGCGCAGTGCTTGCTACTGAATGGCAACACTATCAAAGTCAGGAAAAAGTTTTAAGTAAAGCCGGGATTAAAACAGTAGCTACAAGAAGCTTCAAATAAAAGGTGTTCTTTATGTTCAACCTAAACACCAACTCTGATAGACCATCAGTAGAGCAGGTGTTTAGATTAATCAATCACTGCTGCGAAAGCTTATAGCAGTGAAAGCTAATATACCACAGCCATCACTTAATAAGCGCAAAATAAACAACCCTCTAAAAAACGGAAAACTGTAATGGACTGAAAGGTCACTGTTTTTATGTGGGAAATTATTTGGTTTGCGTGTGTTTTAGTATAATTCTGATATATTGGCGCTAAGTTGTCTGTTTCTCATGGCAATCCATACTTCGAAATGTAGTGTAAAGCTTAGAGACCTGCATGGGTTAGAGTTTTTACCAACTCGCGACCCCGCTTCGTTAACCGCGATGACTGCATCACCGGAACCGCGCCCCGCCGATATCTTCAATTCAAATCAACACCCGACCCGACCCGTTGATATTTAACCCGCAAACCCGACCCGCTAACACATCATAGGCTATTGTACGCTGCGCTGCACCCAGTGCCTGATTACATTACATTCCTATGTCCATAACAACACACACGCATATAAAAAAATCACCAACTACCGGCCGCACTAAAAAATATACGCCCAATTCGCTTATTTTTTTAATATATTTTTTATGGGTACCCCACCCGCTGCAGGGACTCCTAGTGTAGCTGACATAACAGGGCCGGAAATGAGTGGTTTGAGTTTTTTCCCAATGGTTCAGTTATATTTTAAATATGGTATTAACTTATTTTTACACTATTCTCTATGCTTTTACTACTTTAAGTCTCTCCTGACTAAAATTAGGTCTTAATATTTTCCACAGGTCCCTCTCACCTGCAAGTCTGAGTCCACTTCTGTCCCTGAATGGGTTAGCATTTTTTGGAGGGAAGCGACAGGTGTTATGGGGAGAGGGCGGAGGGGGGTGATGAGGAGAAAGCGAGAGGCAACAGATTCTTTTTTTCTGAGTTTTTTTGTCGGGGTTTGTGGACGGTGAGCAGCAGGAGAACTTTTTTTTATTTTCTTTCTGAGGAGTGGCATGAATGGGGTTTTAATCAGATATATACAGCACCGAAAGCAAAATACGTGTATAAAATATTGGTGGGGACATGTCCACACCAGTCCTTAATGAAGTTAAGGAAGTCTATGATTGTTCAGATTAACTTGTCTTCTTTATGGCTTTTATTCGGTGCTTTACTGCATTTGTTTTGGGAAAATATGAGGAAAAAATAAATACAGAAAAAATAAATATTTTTTTTTAAATCGCAAAGTAATTATAGGGTGACTAATGTCAAACACTGAATGGTTTGAGCTTTTTCTTAAATAGGTCTAACGATGCTTATGATAAAGTCCCGATAAAAATGTCAGCCTTTCACCGCCAGGCCTTCCTTTCATGGTCCCTTATTTTCAAACACAACTTTTCACCCAACAAATATTTCATCTAGAACAATAAAGACATATTGTTTAAACATAAATCCTTATTTATTGATTATTGGTTTAATAATAACATTATTTTGGTTGACCAATTATTTAACAAAGAGGGTCTTCTTTACTCTTATAAAGAGTTTCTAGAAGAATACAAAATTCCTGTGTCTCCTATAGATTATGCCAAAGTCTTTGGAGCAATTTCTTCTGGTATTTGAATGTTATTTAACGCTCAACCAAGATTGGACACACAACAACAAACCTTATCAGTACTGACTGACACTCCAGTTGGTAAGATTTGTTTTTCTTGTAATAATGGTAAGAACAATAAAATAATTAGATCCCTGTTCAAAGCAGACTTCATTACAGTTCCATATGTGATTCCATACTGGAATAAATTTGTGCAAAACATTGACTGGAAGAAGGTCTGGCTCTTAACCAACCGATATTTGCTGACCACCAAAATTAAAGCAATATCATTTAAAAATAATTCATAAGTTTTACCCGTCTAATGATCATATTGTCAAAAAATTTAAAGAGACATTTAAAAGTACATTATTGGGATGGGGAGTCAGTATAATGCGAACAATGCGTGGTGATTGGGGACGGTACAGGATAAACTACATTAATGAGGAACGGGCGGCGAGGAACAGGAGTAAACCAATAATAACAAAAACTAGGATAGATGCCAAAAATAAAATTTAAATGAAAAAAAAAATCCAGTACTGGCGGCCTGCATACCCATTTTGTAGTTTTTCATGATACACTATAATGCGAAGTCAAAAAAACGACCGCGAACCAAATACTTCATGCTCTGGAACTTTTTCTCCCACGAGCTCAAAAACAAAAACAAGAATGGGAGTGGGTGGGAGCAGGCGGGGAGTCATTCTGAATGGGAGGCGGATGGGAGTGGGAGTTAATTTCACCAGGAGTGGGGCCGGGACGGGATTTAGATTTCTACTCTGGCCCGGGATCGGGACGGGACACAAAATTTTTTCTGTGGGGTGGGGCCCGGGACAGGAGTGAAAATCCACTCCGTCTCAGACTCTAGTCCTAGAAAACTTGTTTACACGGCTTTGAAGCGCACAGCAAGATCCGTTTATTATTAAACTCCCACGACGAATAATAAAGTCTTAAACTCACTGTGCGAGTAATTCCACATCTGGGCTGCATATCTGCTGCTTCAGCGTGAACATGAGCGAGCAGCACCATCTCTCATTCACAAGACACAGCCAGACCATGACACATATAATATGGAATAGGGTAAATAGAATTATAAAATATCTAAACACTGTGGCTATAAGGCATGCAATATAATAGACCTATATATACAGTAAGATAAAAATGTAGAATGATAATCCCTATGGTCTAATGTAATAAAAAAGTGATAAAAAAAAATAGAAAAACATTTGAGAATGATTAAACTCAGCCACAGCTGGAACCAAACCCTGAACCTTCAGAACTGCAGACCACTCACTCTACCCTCTACGCTAACTGCTCGCAACACGTACCACCCCTCCCAGTTTGCTAATTGAGCTATCTAATCCTGACTCATGGGACGCCGAAATGGACTCAGACTGCCACCTAGTGGCTATAGTAGTCACATGTTTTTCACGCAATTTGTAAAACACGGGGAGCGTGAGTGAAGTGTCCATTTCCAACCAGCGGCCAATGTATTACAGTATGTAACCATATTCCGTCCGTTCGGAAAAAAGATGCGCTTACTTGTTACAAGCTAGTTTGTTACAAGCAGCACTGGCTGTCAGGCAGGTAGTTAACATAATAAACATTTTTGCTAAGCTAGCCTTCCTGCTGAGACATTACACCATTTGTACAAGACAAGTAGAGCTATTTTATCCAGTGTAATTTATCACTTACCACTATCTTGTTTCTTCTTGTCATCCTCTTCCTTTCTCTTCTTTCTTTTTTGGCTTCCGGACGCATAACTCCGCTTCATTATGACTGGAGAGTGTTTATATTTTCCCGCAGCAGAGATCACAAATCTGGCTGGCTGGCTGCTGTCAGCGACTACTGAGGGGGATTCTGGTATTGCCGGTAACAGTGTCACTGCACTTTACTGCATTGACTATCAAAGTGGCGTTCACAGTTTGTCGTTGCATTTTATTTTTAACCAGTCGTTGTCTTGGGGCCCCTGGCCAGCTCGGGGCCCCAAGCAATTGCTTGGTTTGCTTGCATTCTAGCGACGGGCCTGCAACCTTCCTTTCTTATCTAAGAAGAGTTTTTGAAAAGTAGTTGCCAAAAAAGTGTCGCGATCACTTAGACCATAATGAACGCTTTTGAAGAGTTTCAGTCTAGCTTTAGATCTCATCATAGCACTGAAACAGCCTCTGGTGAAGGCTGGAAATTATATTTTCATGGCCTCATATTTTCGAGGCGTTTTGAGGTAGTTGGATGTGGGGTTGCCCTGAAATGGGAAAGGATTGGCCGGTTCAGAAGCCTGACTCGACTTTTCGGTATGGGTGCATGATATGAGGCTTAAAGACGCTTCACCTGCATTGTCTGCACTGATGGTGGTCAGAGGCGGGTGGCTTTCCGGTGTGCGACAGCCAGCTTCGTGAGGAGCCCCGGCGGAGCAGATGTTTTGTTGGGTAAAAGGTACAGCACTGGGCTTTGGTTTTATATCTATCTGATTGATTTCCGAGTTTGTTCGTTAATGAAATCTTTCTCATGCTCAAGGTTACCTGTGAGTACCACGGGGATCAGTGCTAGGACCAATTCTCTTTGTTATATATATATTCTCTCCAATGGTAGAATTATTAGACAGCATGGGATTTTTTTCCACTGTTATGTTGATGATACCCAGCTATATCTGTCTATAAATCCCAGATGAAGCTAGCCACATTGGCATAGGTTACAGGCATGTAATCAAAGAGAACGCATAAACCCTCGATGACTCTTAACTTTCTCCATCTGAAGGCAGACAAAAACAGAAGTTATAATATTTGGACAAGAGTCTTTGAAAAAATAAGCTTGACTAGTCAGTCCACTTCATTTGGATGGGGATTAAAAACGAGATTTCGAAAACTAATAAGAAGTAAAAATGTGTTGTTGTTTTGATCAGGGGCCTGTGTATCACATTTAAAGAGGTTTTCTAGAATGTCTTCTTTTCATCTGAGAGCAATATTAATAAACTAGTCCATACATTTTGTTAATTCAAGGCTGGACTATTGTAATTCCTTTTACTGCTCGAGGATCACAAGAAGCTGTAGTAGTTAAGGTCTTCAGCTGTTGATCCAAATGCTGCAGCCAAGTTATGATGAAAATATTGCTAAAAGAGTAATCATATCTCTCCTATCCTGGCTTCTCTTCACTTTGGCTTCCTGTTAAAATCCAGAATAGATTTAAAATCCTCGCTTCTCACATATAAAGAGCCTTAATGGCCAAGCTCCATCTTATATCAGGGTATATATGTATTTTCCTTATGTTATGTTCCAAACAGAACGGCTTTGCTGTCAGTCTGCAAGGTTTACTAGTAGTGGTTGCTACCTGTTCCAAAAGTAGAAGAATGGGGAGGCAGATCTTTTGGCAGGGTCCTCTCAGGCTCCCTACTCACCTGTGGAACCAACTACCAGTTTTTAGTCCGTGAGGGGCGAGGACCCTATCTGCCAAGCACCCAGGTAGCTAGGCCACAAAACTTTCCTGATGGATTAAGCTCATAGTTAGCATGGCCAGTGGCTCAAAGGTTATCTGAGAGCTATCTCTACTAGTTATGCTGCTATAGGTTTGGACTTCTGGAGGGACATAGGGACCCCCATTTCCATCATTCTGCTTCATTTCTGTCTCTATTATTCTCTATACTGCAGAAATGTGTTAGTTCAATCTCTAATGGCCCATGCGCTCTGCTCTGCTTTTTATCGTGGCAGCTGCCCTGCTCCATCTGTTCCTGTTTGGCTGTGACAGCACATTCCTGGATAGAAATATCAGCAGCAGCCTGCCGTGGCTGAGGCTGTAAGCTCTACTCTCCCCAAAGAGGTTGAAGGGAGGGCCTTAGAGTGCCCTGGCCGTAAGTATTTTTGTTTTACTTTGGGGGCTGTTCCTGGTTGGGTGGCCCGTGTGGGACATGTTGGCCCTGACTCTGGGGGGGTAGTCGGTCCGTGTGAAATGCTGAGGGGTGGGGGGTGAGCTGGCTAGGAATCATATTGGTTAGGGTGGCTGTGACACCGCCTGCCCTCACATCCGGTTTTTAGGTTCACTTGTGGGTCATCCGATCCAGGGACCCCGGCACGGGTGCTTACCACGGGGACTTTAGGTCCCTGGTATTCCAGTGGATGTGAGTGGTATTGTATGGCGTGAATGGTCCGGTGTCCGCATTGTTATGCTTTATTTATTTTTTATTTTTATTTAATTTTTGTGTTATCCTTTAACTACTTTGATGACTAGGTAGGGAAGGCATGATTTAGATTGTGAGTGTTTTTGTTTCATTTTCTCTCTCAGATGAATCTTGCACCAACTGCTCCCTCTCCCAAGAACATCTGTGAAGAGTCTCCGGCAAAGTGTGGAGCCCATTCCCTCCCCTGCTTTCTCCCTCCGCTTGTAGCTGGCGTCGGGGCTCACGGTGCACTGAGGTGGAGCTGGTCCATGCCCGGGGTGAATGCCAGGAGATGGCTGCTGGGTTACGGCCCTGGCCGGCCTCTCCAAAACACAGCCCGGCTTTGACAGAGGGCTTTTACTGGGAGAAACTGTCACCAGGTCGGGGAAGCCCTGGAGGCCCTGGGATCCCTGAAGACAGCGCCCAGACTGGATCCCACTTTGGTGAGGTGGGGGCTGGAGTGTTGACCCGAGATTTTTAGGTGCGATTGCCTTACAGCCCGATGCCGGTTCCTGGGCGATGGTTTTCTGATACAGGTTCTGGTGCTATCGGTTCCAGGGGGAGGGGACCTTCCTGTGGTAGTGAGGTGCCCAAGTCTTAGTTCTTTGTTTTCAGGCTCCGGAGTTTTTTAAAACTTTCATTTCTCTCTCTTGCGCCGGGGTATTTATTTATTTGAATTTTGTAGTACATTTTAATTTAGTATTTGTTGCTGCTGTGCAGCCCAGATCGGTTGCGGGAGGCGGCATTGATAAGCTCACGCTCTGGCTTTTGTGCTGCCAAAGCGGGCTGCACAGAACTGGGGTGATCATGCCCATTTTGGGTCTGCTTGCCTATGCCTAGCGGTGGAAGCGCCCGGGAGGCGGCTTTTCTACTCTTGGAGGTTAGTGCAATAGCGATGATGTTGTGCCCAGGTATTGCGACCGATGGTCGCGTGGCAATTGCCAGGGGCGGGGCAGTTCCGGAGTATGCTCTGAGGGGGTGTTGGGGTGCCCAGCCCTACTTCAGGTGATTACCGGCTGCCGGCGGGGCCTGGGGACCTAGATCCCTCTTTTAGTTCCAGGCCAGGCATAGCAGTGGCTGAGGGGCTAGCCGGTGCTGTCTCTCTCCTCCCTCCCTTGATTGAGGGGTCCGATTTCGAGGGAGGGCTGGCCTCCTTGATGGCCTTTGCTCTTGGGGGTTCCTTTGGGCACCTGCCTTGCCACCTAGACCTGCCCAGATGCTCGGTGCTTAGCTGTAAACTACCCAGAGTGTGCCTCTTCAGGGCTCCCACAACCACTTTCCTTGAGCATTTTCCTTTGGATAAACTTTACATGCACAGCTTTACATACAGGTGCTTGCAGCTCCAGGGCCAACCAGAGATTCACTTCCAAACAGGAACCCCACATTCATATCTTCATCAAGGTGCCACAGAGATACATGTCCAGACTTAAATAACACTTCTTCAGCGATAGTTTCAGGTAATTTTGCACTTCGACATCTCGTTACTACATATCTTCGGGTTGTGCTATTATTCGCGCTTTTATCTGGATTACTGGTGATCAAGAAGCGGTCCACCAAGTATCTCTCGTCTCCTTTCCTCTCTTCTTTCCTTTCATCTTTTTTTTTCTCTTTTTAGCAACTGTCCCTTTTCTTCTTCTGTTTTCTGCTCTATTTGCGGTATTGTGTCCACATATAAAACTCCCTGCATAAGTATAATAAAGCAATTTATATGCGTGAAACAAGAGTGGAGCAGTATGGCAAATTGCCATACTGCTACACTGGTGAAAGTAATCTCTTGGGCTTTCTTTTTGGCATCAAGACAATTATTCTTATAAATCCATTACCACCAGAAGAAAGCTGCAAAAAAGAAATAAAAAAAAAAGAAAAGAAATATCAGTTGCCATGACTATGAACACCTTTGTTTTTATGGATGTTGAATATCGGCCTGTTTTCCAGTGTAGTCCTGTTTCTCTGACTGTGACTGGGTGGATGTGCTACTCTTCATCCTCTGACGTGGGAGTTTACCTATGGTTTACCTTTGGAATGCTGTGGAATGCTATGGTATAAAAGAGCACTCAAAGTATGACATTTCTGAAATTTTGAATTGAAAAAGCTTCATGGGTGGGAAGCAATACATCTTTAAACTTGGACACAAAGACCAATGGATTGTTTTTTTTTGTTTTTGTTTTTTTTTACTTTTTTTGGAGAGGTAGAGGTGAGTTTTGAAGATTTTATAAAGATCCAGAGGCAAACAGGGGCAAAAATCCCGAACTACAAAATGGTGAAAACCAAAAAATCTGAAACCTGTAGACTTCAGCAGGTGGCTAACCAGGTGGTTGATCATGAGATCTGCTCGTGAGACATGGCAGACAAGACCAGGCTAATCAGCAGATTGGGAGCAGGTGCAGACGGGGTCTAGAGGCTAGGGAAGAAGACTGACTTCGAGAGGGACATCAGAGGGCAAACAACAACTAAGAACTCAAATATACATTATAACTAAGGATAACACAAAATGGATATCAAAGTAATAAACTAGAAAACACAGAAAGAGAACCGAGTGCAGACTCATAACACCTGAACCTCTTTCTAGTCATTGTCTTCATGGTTCTGATCTCCTACATTTCCCTGTTACCAGCTAGAGCCCATATCAAGGTTCCCCTGATCAGAGAGGGCATCGTTATCATGCCTATCAACCAGCTTGAGCCAGCACTCACTGATCCCACCAGACCCCGGACTGTGAGAAGGTTAGTGACCGTCACTACTATCTTCTGCCCTTAACAGTTGGTTTGGTCACTCACCTGCTGTTTCTGCTTCCAGAGGTTCCTACCAGAGATGCTGACGATAACCCTGCAACTTGCTACATTTTACCTTTACCAAGTCTAAATCCTTAGATTTCCTTAGAATGTCAGGCACTATGCAGGCTCTGGTTTAAAACTGAACTTAAAGAATATCACCACTCTATTTGCTTTATCTCAGATCTTAGATTGGCCTTTTTTTAATTAAAGAAACATTGCTACAAAGCTGCTTGCTTGAGCGGAGCTAGATATGTTTAAAGATGTTTAATTCTCAGCACACTGTGTTCCTCTGCCTGCCCATGTCATCAGTGGTTTGGAGCATTCAACCAGAGCTCTGTTTAATGCTCAGCCTCTCCTTTTGACCAGTGCTGTCTTCAAAGTCTGTGTAATGGCATGGTGTACATACCTCTGCTTCCTGTTTCTCTGTAACCTACAAAACAACAGGAATCTTTCCATTTACTTCCACCTCCGGAGCCCCTATTACCCGTCACACTCAGTAATGGACAGGGAAACTTAATATGACATGAACTCTCCCCCTATCCTCTCACAATCCTCATGTCTCCTCCTTTTTCATCTCAATCTTCTCAGCAGTCAACATCCTTCACCAGGCTTGTGCTATTATGACTTTCATCTCTATATAATGATTTACTTGAGTACCCTGTGTTATTTTCACAGCGGTTGCTAGTGTTTTAGTTTTCCTTGAAATGGACATGCAGGGATTTTTTGTGCATCTGTTTCTGTTGTGATCTACAGTTGCAGAACAGTGCCTTAACAATGTATGCAGTTGCCTGTTGGTTTGTTTGAACACTCATCAGTGCCACCTGCTTGCATAGTAGCCTCTTAATTATCAGATCAAAGGCAGTGAAAAGGTGATAAGTGGTTAGAGGCTGAAGCCGCAAGCTTTTGGCCTTTGATCACATTTGCCCCTTCTTTTGCAACAGCAGCCTGCTTTGAATTAAATATGGACAGACATCTCTCTTTAAGTTTTGCCCTTCCTTATTTCAAAGCTGGTGCTATTTCTGTGTGATTTATGTATTTGGGGAGAGTAACCACTTAACCTGGCAATGAATGGTTTGGAACTTCAACAGAATTGAATGTTCAATCAAGTTCTAAGCCCTTGTATGAGGTTACTAGTCACATCTCTTGCTTGACCAATGAAGTAGCCCATTAAGTCTCAGTTATTATAGGTTTCCCTCTGTGTGCATGGTGCATGTTTGTGCCAGTCTTTTTTGATGTATCACTTGTTGGCTCATACATCTAATGATAAAGAAAACTGTCATTTTGGTTAGTAGCTTTTTGACCCACATGCAAAATCACACTGGCAACCAATGAGCTTTCATCTTTTATTTACAAAAAGCAACAAGAATCTGGAAGTGGAGAACTGCAGGAAGTCATTTAAACTTTCTGTTTTTTCTGAGGGTAGAAAGCAGACTCATCAGGAAGGAGTTGGTTGGTGACTACTAATGACTGATGGCTTTGCTTACTTAAGAGAAGAAGGGGAGGTAGCATGGATCCATAGTGGTTTGATGCAGACTTTACCCTAAAGGTCCAGGAGAATGTGAATGTGATCCGAGAGCGTTGGTACTTGCAAGAGACGTGCTGGAGAGCTGGCAGGCAGGTGATGATGGCTAAATGGGAACTGCTGTGAGAGCTTTTCCATGAAGATCGGAGCTGAACTGATGTTCTCCGGTTTTCTGGAACAAAAGCAGAGTCCACATTGAAGCAGATTCACAAGATGACAAATTTTAATGAGAAGGATATCACTGGTTTAGGTCTTTGACCTCAATACCATTAGGGGTAATCATCCAGTAAAGGGAGATGATCCTTCACCTCCTTAGATACAGGGTAGTAATCTTGATTAAGACGTTTTCTCAGGTGTGTAGCAACATGGGTTGGCACAGCCAACAGCAAAGATCCTTTCTAAGAAAGGAAGCTCAGTCACACCAGAAAAAAACAAAACCAGAGAGACCCTAACAAACACCGGACCAAATATGGCTTGGACCAGGCAAGCTAAATGGTATACTTATGCATGACTAGTAGAGCTTTTCTTGCCAGGGTTATAACACTACCTCTGGTTTGCATTAGACCAGAAACTATTCATGAGTGCAGAAAAAATATTAAGTTTAAACAGTGCGGTTCACATCACCAGGAAACGTCACCAGATGGCAGGCAGCAAGGCAGTTAAAGAGGAAGCAGCAAGGGGGGGGCATTCACTGGACCAGCATTCAGGTGCTCGGGCTGCTCTTTTATGGGCCACTCCTGTAATGAAAGTGGGACGACTGTTGAACATCAGAAACTAGTTTTTCTCTCCCCCACCCCATCTACTCAGGAATGTCATAAAGGTTTAAAGTACTGTCCTTCCACTTCCCTCTCCCTCTTTTTTTTCATTCTGGTGACCCTTCCCACTCACATTGCTCCTGAATTGTTTATGTGTTTTCAGGTGGCTAATAAAATGTGCCTTTCTACAGTGGTGGGCACAGGTCAGTTAATTACAGAACAACTAATATAAAATCTGACTTTCAATTTAAGATTTATTGACTAACTTTCTTGATGACTTTTGAAATGGTTTGCTGATGGGTTAGTCTTCATTTATATTGTGTTCCTATGTTGGGATCCAATAATAACATCCTGTGTTGTAATAACAGCTACAGGTTTACACAATGTAACTGACAACATACAAGATTTACTGAAAAAGGTGAAAGTAACATTTTGCAGTTCGCATCAGTTTACTGGAATTTATTTATTCAAATTGTATAAGCAAATTTCAACACTTATGAAACACTGAAGAAATTAGGTAACATCCATTCAAACTTTACAATTTCCAATAAGGAAAGACCTCAGGCTTGGATTAAATCCATGATCTCCATGTAACAGTGTTACAAACTACACCACCATCTGCTTTACAACAGTTACTCATACTGTTTACCCAATAGGGCTGCCAAAGTAATCTAAATCAATATTGCTGACTTTTTCAGACAGAAACATAACAAAGCAAAACTGACAGTGTATGTACGCTTAGATTTAAGGAACTAATTTCAAATATTGCACTGTTTGTTGTTTCACTGTTATCTTTTCCCGAATTGTTCAGAAGAGCAGTTACCTCCTGGTACATGCAAACACTGTGATGCACAAAACCATTGTGTACAATTTTAGAAATAATTTTTATGTTGCATATGATACTGTCAGGATTAGTTAAGAAATGAGAATTTGCTGATTTTAATCTAACCAATTTGCTACTGTAAAGAAAAAGATCATGATCTTGTTTGTCTTTACCATCAACCAAATTCACTTTTTAACAGAGTAAACCTTAGCAAGACTGTGGCACAGTGCTTTCTAGGTAGCAGAACCAATGTAATAGAAAGGCATTATACCTTGACCCAGCTTAACAATCTAAGACTGATCTGATAACCAAGGTAGTGTGTAGACAGAATAAAGGGGCTATATGATGACAGAGGACGAAAGTGGAAGTTACCGTATTTTACCCGACCATAAGGCGCACCGTACTAAAAGGCGCAGTCTCAGTTATGTGTCCCATTTCTGTATTTAACACACATACATAAGGCGCACCGGACTATAGGGCGTTTTTTAGTATACAGGTACATGTCCTCTACTACCTTTAAATACCTCTACTCGCGTATTTAAAAAATAGCATAGCGAGGGCAAAACTGGAGTATGACTGTGCTTTATTCATGTATTTATTACAAAGTATTAATCAAACCTGGGTGCTGGCCGTGAGACAGACACATCGCAGATGACACAGCCTTTGATGACTCCTAAATTAACTGAAAATCCTGAAACCTGCCGACGGAATATGTTCGCTTTATTGCGGTATCCTGGTGCCTGCAGCTAAAATTATTTAGATGAAAAACACCTGCCAGCAGCAGCGGTGAACCTGGAGGCTGCCCAGCCTAGGAGGCTGCTGTTGAAGGGATTTCTGCTGTCGATTGCACCGCTGGTATGTGGGGGTCTGGCCCTCCGACAGAAATAGATAATCTGGATGAACTGACTGCAATTATGAAGGCACTTTTCTCACTTAAAAACATATTAAAACTACTTTATTCCCACTACAGCAAAATATAGCTGCAAGATTTAGATTATTTAGATGAAAAAACACCTGCCAGCCACAGCGGTTGAAGAGGAGGAGACCCGCCAGAGGCTGCTGTTGAATCAGTTTTCAGGTAGAAAAATAGAGCGAGATGAGTATGATTGTGCTTTATTCATGTATTTATTACAAAGGTATTAATCAAACCCATCAAAGTCATCATCACTCTGTTTCTGAATTAAACAGCTGTAAATCAGACATGCCAATTTCCCTTCTTAGGCTGTCAGCACTTTCCGTTGCAGCTGCTCCTCAGAAATAATGCCGACTTTTGGCGAAAGCTTGAACAACAGAGCCAGCAGACATGTTAGTCCAAGCATCTACAATCCATCCGCATAGCGGTGGCGTAACTTGCCCGCCAATGCCTTCCACTTATCCTGAAACTGTGGTCTCTGTCGGTCATCCATCGGCTCCCCGCGCCACTTCCGCCCGCCTTACTTTGAGCGACCGCTTCACACCGATGTCGAGCGGTGGAAGTTCTTTACTGTGACCCCGGGATAACGGTGAGCACAGCGTCCATTTGATTCACCATGTTTTCTCATCGGCTGTGAGATGGGCGCGCAGTCACAGATTAACTGCGATGGTGATGCGTGGAAAAAAACACCTGTTCTCCTCACATACACCTCCCTCAGCCACTTTCCATCATCTCCTCATCCATCCAGCCCTTTTCCGTTTGCGTTAATATCATATGTCATCAGAGCGCTGTGTCTGTCTCGCTGTCAGCTCCCAGATCAGCTTCTCTGATTGATTGATGCGGCGCCGGCCCAGCAGCAAAACTTAAATTTTCCATCTCGAGCAGCAGCAGGACCTTTTGCTGCACCTATATGCGCGATCAACCATTGACTTTGCATGTAAACTTCGCTGTTTCTGCTGCACCTGCTGGGTCCGGGTTCACACCGATGTCGAAAGGTTGAACAGCGAGCACAGCGCTAATTTGTTTCCCCATGTTTTTCACATCAGCTGTGAGATGGGCACGCATGGAGTCACATATTAACAGCGATGGTGATGAGTGGAAATAAAACACCTGGTCTCCTTACATTCAGCAACTTTTCATCATCTCCCTCAATGAGGTGGTCTCAAAAGTCGCAGTTACAACACACATAAGGCGCATCGCACTAAAGGGCGCACCGCACATTTTGAGGGGAAAAAAAGACGTTTAAGTGCGCCTTATATAGTCGTGAAAATACGGTAACTGACATTCACAGAAACTGGAATATTGTAGGCGTTTTCTTCTGCGTCGCAAAAAGACAAGATAGGTGCTGAGGAAAAATATGTTACTTTATGATATACAAGCATAGGTACATTTATTTTTACCCCTTTAAAAACTCCCGATGGCAAAATGAGGAGGTGAGAAACTATAAGCCTACCATCACCTGCTAAGATGTAGCCTTGCTGCATGTTAAATTCTCCATTGGTCATACACTGCATATTCCCTCAGGAATTATCACATAATATTAAGAATCATTTAACAAAACATCTGGTTAGGGAAATGATTATTTAAAATATTATTTAGCAGAGCGTGGTGCAGAGTTTAAGCATGTGACCCATGTGCAGAAGCTTTGGTCCTCAATACGGTGGTCGCATATTTGAGTCCTGGCCTGGTAATTGCCCAATTAGTGCTGTATTTGATACGGTCAAACATAATATTCCTTTAGAAAGACTTGAACCTTTTGTGGGAATTAAGGAAACAGTGATAGGTTCTATCGTTATTGTGCAAAATATAGAAATATGCATGGCTGAGAAAAGAGCAGATGTATTTATTACTTCAAGAATAGACTGTTGTGATTCTTTAGTATCAGGAAGTCCTAAAACTGTAGTTAAAAAACCTTCAGTTGATCCAAAACGTTGCAGCCGGAGTTCTGATGAAAATTAAAAAGATACAATTTTTCCTTTTTAAGCTTCTCTTCATTTGCTCCTTGTTAGAGCCACAATAAAATGGAAATCCTTTCATATATAAAGCTCTAAATAATGATTCCCCATCTTATTCCTAAGAAAGCAGTTCGCTCTGAATCTGCAGGTTTACTAGTGGTTCCTAGAATTTCTGAAAACAGAACAGGTGGCAGGTCTTTTCGGTTTCAGGATCCTGTCCTGAAGCTTCTTGATAAAGCTTATAGTTAAAAACAGAGTGATGATTAGTTGCTGGGTAAGTAGAGGTAAAGCATTTACAGCCCCATGTGGAGGAGGAGGTTCAGTCTGGACAGATGTTCATCCTTGGCTCTACCTTTGCCTTACTGTGGCTCTATCTGTCTCATACCCTAACGAAAATAGCCAGTTATCCGAAACCATTGCCTATATTAATGCTGCTATATGTTTAGGCTGATGAATCCCATAGGCACCATTTTTCATTATTCTGCTTCATTCTATCAACATTCTCAATTTCTGCAATATCTGAGTTTAACTCATAACTTTATGTTCTCTCTTCTCTTACCTGTCAAGGTACTGTAGCTTCATCTAAGCTGTTCGTGACTCAATCCTGGATTAAAATATAAGCTGTCCTCCGGCCATCAACATCTCTCAAACTCTTTTTTTAGATGTTGGAGCTTGGTCTGTTTTTCAGTTTATTCCTGCTTCTTTTACTGTGATTGTCTGTATGTGCTCACTTTTATCTGACAAAGGGGCTGTGGCTTGGAATTCTTTGCCTGGCTGTGTCTTTCCTGGACAGGGCAACCTAAGAAGCTAGTTAGCAGTTACTTTTTTTTTTAAATCTCTGCTTCTTTTTGTGTGTTTACTTTTATTTCCTTGAACTCCAGTCGGCCCCAGCAGATAGCTGCTCAGACTGAGCCTGGTCCTGCTGGAGGTTCCTTCCAGTTAAAAGGGAATTTTCCTCTCCACTATCACTACACGCATGCTCAGAGTTGAGGCATTGCTACAGAGTCAATGACAAAATCCAGGCGAAAATTATTGTAACAGCTCATAAAAGAGCAGCTTGCATAGTTGCGTCTTTCTCTGAGTACATAGGTTGATAGGTTTTATTTGATTTTCATGAGCTGAGTCAGGAGGTTTTATTTAAAATATGTATAAATATGAATGTTGTCAGTTTAAGCTGTTGAGAAATCATACAATTGTAGAATTGTGCTGCTTAAGGTAGTTGCATGTTGGAGTATCTCCACTAGCTTTGTTCTGATATTCTTTTTTATGAGAACTTTAGTTTCTCTATTTGTGGATCAGATTATTTGTTTTCAATTTTTTTTTGCTTCTGGTGTTGAATGTTGTGAAACTGGAAGGATATATTAACCAATATTTTTTTGTTTTTAGATACTAGTTATGATGGGTAACCACAGCAACCATAGCAAGTTGATTTTTTACATCCCGGAGCAGCTAATTAACAAACTGAAACAAAGCTGAAACAAAAGGTGAACTACTTACACAAGTACCAGCTAAGAAAAAAAGGTGTCGGGATGCAGAGCAGGAACAAAGAGATAAGAAAGGAACAGGAAAATTAAGCCATCTCTTCCATCAATCATCATGGGCAATGTGAGATCTTTACAATTTAAAGAAACTCTATGCCCTAACAAGAATCCTGCCAGAATATCGCTAATGCAGCATTATTAAACATAGCTGCAGGATTATATCTCTGACTTCAGCGTCTCTCTTCCAGGCTTTATGACTATATGAGCAGACTGAGATTTAATGAAAACGGGAGAATTCAAAGGCGGTAGATTGGCAGTGTAATGATTCTGTGTCATGGCTCTGCACTTTTTGGTTCTGTTTGAGCTTTCTTTTTGAGTTTTTAGAGTTACTTTGATTCATGTTTTTCCCGTATTTTTTAGTTTCATTGGTTTAATTCCCATTTTGTGGTGTTTTCTGGATGTATTTGAGTTTTTTTGTATTTCTTGTTTGCCCTCTGTTGACCTCTTGTGTCAGCCTCCTTTCCCCTAGCTCCTTTCTTGATTCCTCTGTCCACACCTGCTCCCAATCTGCTGATTAGCCTGGTCATGTTTCTGTCTCTCATTCACACACCTCCTGTTCAGTCGCTTTTTGTTGCCTTTCATATGTGTTTTCCTGGATTTCAGAGTTTTTTTTTTTTGTGGATTTTTGCTTCTGTTGACAACCTTTGGATATTCAACTTAAATCTTTGCATTTGGGTCCTTCAAACCTCCACATAAGCTGACAGTAGGAACCAGCCAGAAATGGACCCAGCAGACTTGGGCTGTTTTGGGGCTCAGGAGAGACAGCTCAACAAACAGGTGGAGAAACTGGTGTTGTTGCGACTGGATATGATTCAACTAAATGCACAACAGGGTCAGTTCATGACTTCTTTTACTAAACAACTTAAATTCCTTGTGGATCAGATCCAGAGGTTTCAGAGCTCCCCAGATCAGCCTGCTTCTAACCATACTCCTCCACCTAGCCAGGTCAGTTTTCTCTGTGGTCTCAGCAGTCACCTCCATGACCAACAGCTAACTCCACTGTCAGATCCTTTCAGCGTTTCTTCTCAGTCAGATCCTCTTGGCATTTCATCTCAGCCAGACCCTCTTAGTGTCCTAGCTGAGACCCCTCTAGTGTTCCCTGTCCAGGGTCAGATCCCTCTAGGGTTCCCTCTCCAGGCTTCAACCCCTCTAGTGTTCCCTTTCCAGGGTCAGACCCCGCTAGTATTCTCTCTCCAGAGAGCCCTGAACCTGCTCTGTGTTCAGGGACCCCTGAGCATGCTCTGTGCCATCCAGAGACCACTGAGCATGCTCTGTGCCATCCAGAGACCGATGAACATGCTCTATGCCGTCCAGAGACCCTCAAGCCTTATGTCGGCCTATGCTGTGAAACAGAGCACTATAAGTTTCCCTCCAAGGCCCCTCAGCGGGTGCTTCTCATGTCCTAGAACCCTCCAGAGGCATCCATTATTACTTGTAGTGACGCCTTTTTGTGGGCCCCAAGCAGTGCCGCTTCTTTGTGGGTCCCAAGCTGTGCTGCCTTTTCGTGGGTGTCAAGCTGTGTCACCTCTTCCTGGTTTCCTGCTGCAGAGATGCTGACTTCCAAGGTCCCTGCTGCAGAGACGTCATCCTCAGAGGTCCTCCTCCATCACCATCCTCACGGTCGTCCTCCAGAGGTCCTCCTCCGTGGCCCTACCAACAGCTGTCCTCCTCCGTCACCATCCTCATGGCAGTCCTTCAGGGGTCATCCTTCGCCACCGTCCTCAAGACCGGCTTCCAGAGACTTTACTTCCCCCACGGCCTCGCAGCCGGACTCCAGAGAATTTGCTTTGCCCTCAGCCTTGCGGCCACTCTCCAAAGACTGTGCTTTTTCCTCTGGCCAAATGTCTTCTGGCCTTCAGAGAATAATTTTTGTCCTCATCCTCCTTTGGTGAGTTGTTTTGAGTTTGGAATCCGTTTTGTTTTTTGCCCTCCTCCTGCTCCCTCATCCAGCCAACCTGGGTGGGTTACTTTGTATGGACTTTTTAGGGCATCTGGTATCTGCACTTAAGAGGCTACTGTCATGATTCCGTGTGATGATTCTGCCATTTTTGGTTCTGTTTAAGTTTTCTTTTTCAGTTTTAAGTTTCAATTTGAATAACGTGTTCCTGTATTTTCTAGTTTTATTGGTTAAATTCCCATTTTGTGGTGTTTTCTTGATGTTTTTGATTCTTCTGTACACATCTGCTCCCAATCTGCTGATTAGCCTGATCTTTGTTTTTGCCTCTCATTTATACACCTCCTGTTCAGTCACTGCTTGCTGGTTCCTTGTCATTTCTTTGCCCTTCATTTGTGTTTTCTTTGATTTCAGGTTTTTGTTTGTGGATTTTTGCTTCTGTTGACAACCTTTGGATATTCAACATCCATATCTGTATTTGGGTCCTTCAAACCTACACATTAGCTGACAGTAGGATCAGCCAGAAATGGACCCAGCAGACTTGGACTCAGTTTTGGGGCCCAGGAGAGACAGCTCAACAAAAAGGGGGAGCAACTGGCGTTGTTACAACTGAAGATGAAGCAACTAAATGGATATTAATAACCTTTGAACTTGCAAGAAACCACCTCAGCTTCCATCTTTGGGTCCTTCAAACCACCACTCAACCTTAAAGGCAGTGCTTGCGAGCAGATGGTGCTCCAGGCCGTGTCACTGTGAAGATTTGTGACTGTAGCCCAGATATTGAACTATTGTCAGTTGGTTTTCATCCAGATTACTTGCCATAGAGTTTATCAGTTTTCTGTTGCAACCATTTACATCCCATCTTCTGCCTTTCCAGACACTGCATGTGAGGAAATCAGTATTTGATAAGCTTCTGACAAAAGCCAAATGCATTTGTGTCATTCAATGACTGTGTGACTGACTATATCAAGTTCTGTGTAGGTAACACCATCCCAACAAGAACATTGAAATATTTCCCAAAGAAACCGTGCATGACAAGTGCTCTGAAGCAACTGCTTAACCACATAAAACAAGCCTTAAAGAAGGGAGAAAGTCAATTAATGAGGAGTATACAGAATAAACTTAAGTACAACATAGGACAAAGCAAGGAGGCCTACTGGAAGATGTTGAAACTCCTGCAAATCAACAGAGATATGTAGTCAGGGATTCAATTAAATTCAGTTTACTTATATAGCACCAATTAATGACAAATGTTATCTCAAGGCACTTTACAGTTTACCAGATCATACAGTCAAATTGATCTCAAAGTTTTCTATTTAAGGAAAAGCAGTTCATTGCATTGACTCATTGACTCGAAGGCAATCCCTAACACTAAGTATGCTTGTAGTGACAGTGGAGAGGAAAAACTCCCTTTTAACAGGAAGGAACCTCAAGCAGAACCAGGCTTACTGTGAGCGGCCATCTGCAGAGGCCGACTGGAGTTCAAGGAGACATAAGCAAAGATAAAAAAGTCAACTGTAAAATGTGGCCCCATCCAGGAAACACACAAGCAGGATGAAGAAGATCACATGCTTCCAGCAGAAAGTAGACGGATGGAAATCTGGACAGAGCCAACAAACTGAATACATTCTTCAATTGGTTCAGTTCAAGAACAAGCTCAGCATCTCTCTTTCTTGGCCACAGTCCAATGAACATCCTTCTCTCCTCTCCCCTTCACTCTCCTGCATCTATGAGGTTGTTGTCTGCCAAATCAGAAGATGGTGCTGCTCGCTGTACCTTTCCCCTTTCACTCTCTAGAAGTCAAGTGAAGAGGCAACTGGAGGGACTCAAACACAATAAGTCACCACGGAACTGATGTTGTCATCCCTAGAGTCCTACAGGCCTTGTCAGAGCAGCTCTTTGGGATTCTATAGCACCTCCAATGCCAAAGAAGACTAAACAAACAGTCCTCTGTGACTACAGACCTGTTGACCTGACATCCCACATTATGAAGGTCCTAGACAGACTTCTATCAGGTCCTAGATTTGTTGCTAAAATGCTTAGTATGTTAAATTTCTTAAATTATATATGATATGTGTTTGATCATGCACACCTGAATGAAAAAAGTCCAACATTTGAGTTCTGAAATTATACCTGAAAGATCCTGCTCTAATTCCAGACACCAGAAGCTCTAACAGCACTATTGCAGCTCACTGTTTCTGTTGGGTAAGTACAGTGACCTGCAGTACAAGATAAGAGAAAGGAAGGAGGACTAAAAGGAAGAAACCTGTACTTATACCTCTCTAGGGCCATTGCCAAATAAATATTTCCCAGATATGTGTTTAATAATGCACCTCCTAATGAAAGATGGTTAAAGTGTTCCCAGCCCAGTAGGTACTACTGTGTGAAAAATAAATTTAAAAGTCACCCAAATTTCCCCAGCGATTTAAATTTACCAATTGACTTTGTGCTTCATATAACTTCATAAATCTTTTCTTAGTCTTCATGATTAGGATTCTAGGATTTTCTTAATAATAATATTTTAAGGGGATTACAAAGTGTCGGCTTCTAAGGCAGGAACCTCTGCAGGGGGAGAACACAGGTTAGTGACCACATTTAATATAGACTGGCTTGGACTCACTGTTGTGGTTTTGAGGTTGTTCCAGGGTTCCTGTTTGTGGAGGCTTTTACTGTTTTGGAGATTACTTGGCTGGAGGACAGGCAGACTTATTGTGGTCCTGAGGAGCAGCGGAGCAGATTGTCAATAGTTGTCCTAAAGTGGGTGTCGTTCTAATAAGGTGAAACTTTCTTTCTCAGCGAGACGAGAGGATTCCTTCCAGGGCTTGAAGGACCAGCTTTTTTCCAGTGGATCTTTAGAAATCCCAATACTGGCAAACACTCTGGCGAGGAGATGGTGACAGTTTGCTGCTCATATACTCCTCAGACGGTGATGACCAACGTGCTGCAGGTGTGAGTAGTTGAGAGCAGGAAGAGGCCCACCAGGCCAACAGAGGTACAATGGCACAATCTGGTGGATGCATGGAGACACTTAAAAAGAACAAAAACAACCCCCACAAACTGGAACCCTAACAATAATTCATTAACTAGCTTAATGACTGTCTTACATAGAATCTTCTTACTGAAGATTACTTCTTACTTAGAGTATATTGTCCCTTAGTGGGGAGTTTTTCATCTACATTTTTACAAAACTTCTTTTTGTTTCAGGGATAGCAGCAGCCTTAGGCCCAATCCCAGACCTTCCCACGATGCAGTACCCTTTCAATATAGAGTGTCACTCCCTATTAAGCCACACCTACAGCAGTGGAGGGCACCTTAATAGAAAGTGGAGACCATAAATCAGAATGGGATTCCCATTTCAAAATTTCACTTTGTATACACAGAGTGTACAGCTCTCATGACATTTCCATTCCTTAAAGTGCAGCAGTGATCAAATGTTAAGATTATGGTAGAAAATAACATGGTGCAAAACATGCATTGACATGGTCATTTTAATACTGAGTCTGTGACATGATTTAGGGTTTTTTCAACATTCAGCAGTCTGATGGCAGTGGGGAAGAAGCTGTTTCCGAATCTGCTGGACCTGCATTGAATGCTTTAAAACCTCTTCCCAGAGAGCAGCAGGGAAAACAGTCTATGGTGGGGTTGTGAGGGGTCAGTGATGATGCTACGGGCTTGGGACATGCAGCGCTGGATAGAAATGTCTTTTATGGAGGGAAGAGGAGTCCCGATGATCTTCTCTGCTGTTCTCACCACTCTTCCTACCTTCTTCCAATCTGTGGCGCTGTAGCCTCAACATCACACAGTGAGACAGCTATCAGAACGCTCATTATGGTGCTTCTCGTAGGGAGTTAAAGATCTACTAGCTGCAAAGGGTTGACCATTATCTTAGTAAACCCTTATAGATTAGGAAAAGGATGTCACTCAAACTCAGAATTAAGTAAAGGGGGAAATAAAAATCTCATATTTCATTGTTTTGAATTTACTTGTTGTTATTTGTAAGAGGTGTACTTTATATACAGATAAAATATAGACAACAATGTTAAAACATAAATCAGAGTAGAGCTAAACAAAAATATTTTTAGTTTTTATCAATTAAACTTGACAAAACTTTAACAGATCAAATGATTTAATTGTAAAAAAAAAAACTAATAAGCATTTTCCTCCAAAAGAGTGAGACTGAAAATAAAACTTGAAAGCATGCCAAAAACAACACTGCTCTTGATATCGTGTGGAAAAACTGATATTGAACATGTTCAGTTCTTTGTGACTTGCTTCATGCTCCACTTCTTCCAGAGCTGTACCATGTTGAGATAAAATGCCCTGGATTTTTTTCTTTACCAAATGAGGCATGGTCTTTGGAAGGAAATGATATGATGAAGTTCACCTCCATTAGAGGAGCTTGTGTACGTCTTGCCTTGGGTTGTGCATCCTCATACATATTCAAAGGCCTTTCTCAGTTCATTATAAACTCACAAAATCTCAGCTCCTTACTATTCTAGATGGCCATGTTACATTCATTAAAAGGAAAGAATACAAAGGCTCCCCAAATTATAACGATACAAATTCCTCACGCAATTAGAATTTAACTACTCACAATCTCACATCTAGGTCTCGCATCAGAAAACATCAAACGGAAGCTTTTAATGGATGTCTTTCTGCGTTGTACAATTAATACTCAAGGACAAACAATAAAGAAGTTATAATGATAACAGTCTAAAGTTTGGGGTGGGGGTGGGGGGGTTGGCGTAGTGGTTATATATATATATTTTTTTTTACCCTTCAAGGCCATTTGATATGCAGGTCTGTAAAGTAAACACCTTTGTTTTCCTCAATCAGGAATCATCCCTAGAGAGAAAATAATTGGTATACATGCATACACATTCAGTGCAGTGTTTTCTAAAGATAGGCAGTGACTAAAACATGAAGTGGGGGACTAAGCAGAATCGCAAATTCACACAGTTTGTCAATGAGTGTCAATGATGAGTAAAAAAACTTGTTTGATGTTTAGATTAAAAAAAACGAGCCAACGAGCCACAGGCAACTTAGTAATACACAGTTTAATATAATGTTGCCCATTATTTAACCTTCTTGCTGTTTTAAATAAGCTATACTTTCTCAACTTCAACATTAGACAAAGGTAACTTGAGAAGACAGCAGATTCAGGCTCCAAATGATGATTTTAACATTTGAGGAAAAAAGAATACCCTAACTAAGAATGCTCTATGGGAAAAGTCATCACTTAAATTTGCTAAAATCATAAATGATGATAAACCACTTTTTCTTTTACTTTTATTTTTTTAGAAAGCCAAATTCAGTTTCAAAATCAAAATTGAAGATGTGGTCACTGTGTACCTGAAAAATCAATAAATGATTTAAGAAAAACTTGACAACTTGAATCGGATAATGTGATTATCATCTGACTACAGATGAAGCCCTGTATGTATGGTGGCATAGGGATTGGGTCTGGACTGACTTATAAATGATTGACTGAAGTGTTTGACTACATTGAAAAACAGGTGCTTCTTTTCCAGAGGTGGACTGTCACCCCCAGGAGGTGTTCCATCCCATCAGACATAAGTATGACAAATCTGATATTGTCATAAAGTTTATAAACAAATGACCGATGTATATACATTTAGGCATTTTTTTTTTATTTGAAACCAAAACTAAAAAAAACTATTACAGCTGAATTTTAATGTATTGTTTAATGACCTAAAATGAGAACAAACCAATATCTAAATTCTAATTTTTTGCACTAAATAAAAATGGAAAAAATAAAGTTGTGCTTGAAAGTTCACACAGAGATGGGTACTCGAGTTTGGGACTTGTACTTGACTTAGACTTGACTTGCATTTGAAGGACTTCAGACTCCACTTGGAGTCATGATTTTCTGTTTGTGATCAGTCTTCTATTTTCAAATGTTTTTTTGAAATCATTTGAAGCTGCATCGCGTAGCGTAATAACGCTACGCGATGCAGCTTCTGTTGGAAAAAATATAGACGATGCTCGGTCCACCACATCTAATTTTATCTGCCAGCTGAAAAAGGTAAGTCACTGTGTAATAGGTTAGCTTTTTTGTACTCTAATGGACATGTCCCTACTAATAATTTCAGCTTCCCCCACCCCCAGCCCCCTTCCATTCATTTACTTTAGCCAATGGTAACTAGGGTTGGGTGCAGCTATCTGTGTTCAGAGCATTTTGAGTGCCTTTTTTTTCTCTCTCTCCCACTGCTCCCGTGTCCTGCCTATTGGTGAAACATCATTGGATCTGTCACTTTGAGACAAAATATTAATTGGGTCACTATTCACTGCATACATAGTAGCTATGTGGTTGAACAGGAGACACACAGTAGCACTCAGTTTAACCGGCAGCTACTTTGATATGTTTAAGTAAAATTTAGGAGATTGGTTAAAAAAATGAGAGATGCCAAACAAGTTTATACAAGTTAGTTTGATAATGAGAGAAGCTTGAGAAAATATAGTTAATACGTTTTGTTCTTCTATACAACTTAAAAAAAAAGCTGGGATTCCAAGAGGACCATGACTTACAGCTTAAATTAACACACATCTGTTGTTTTCTTATTGAATAGACAGGATTAGAGCGTAGATCTACTAGATATGTTTAAAATGATTTTCTCTCGCATCATTACAATGCTAAACGGGTTATAAATCTGTTTCTAAGCAGAGCACAGAGGTTAAAGTAGGGAGAGATGCAGATTTAAAGATGAAACAGATTTACTGGGATATGTAACATGCAATAAAATATATATCCAAGTTTACCAGAAAATGTACAAGAAAACACATATGCTATGCTATAATTAAATTCAACATTGCTTTTGTCTTTTGTAATTCAGCAAGACCCAGAAATAGATGAGAACCAACTCAGAACCAGCCAGACTCACATGACACAGGCTTAAAATTGAAATAGAAGAAACCTACAAGTATTAAAGCACAAATAATAAAGTAAAAATCAGTGTATAAATGATTTTTGAAATATAACATTCAATACATAGAATTTGGCTGTCGACGATATATGGGACAAATTTCTAAATTGGATTTTGCTGCTTTTGAAATGGGCATGCCTCATTGTCTGCTACACGTACAATGTTTATACTGTTTGTCAGCTATTCTACAAGAGAAAGCTACAATTTGATTTGTTTTATGCAAATATCATTGTCTCATAGTATCTATAAAGCAAGAACTCTTCCTGTAAAATAGGAATAGAATTGTATTTTCCTTGGTCAGTATGTAAGCCCCTTTATAAGAGGCAAACTGAAATAAAGAGAAATGTAAGAAAAAAAATGA
>JAGKQL010000047.1:1643200-1669012 GCA_018398635.1 Cyprinodon brontotheroides | reverse complement strand
CCCCCCGCTCCAAGGTGTCCTGGTTTTCCCAAATGAAAATATGGTCACCCTACCATATCACACACCAAATTTATTTATAAAGCACTTTCAACACCCAACAGGACCAAAGTGCTATACTCAATCATAAAAAATGTATAATCAATCATAAAAACCTTAAATAAAGTGGAGTATAAAAGTAGTAATAAAAAAAGAAACACAGTAAAACAAAGTCAACATATTAAATTATATTACAAGCCAAGGAGAAGAAATGGGTCTTGAAAAGAAATTTAACAGAATAAGAAAGTGAAGAGGCCTGTGTTGCGATATTTTACCTGTAGATTATGAATATATAATTAAGTCGGACTGGGAGTTTTAGTTCATTCAATCTGAAAAACTCACACAAAAAGAAAAGACAATTAGGAGAAATTTATTGAAACGATTACTTTGTCTTTGGTTCTCAGACCTCGGCACGAAACATAGCATTTTATTTGATAGATATGCATGAACAGGAGCAAAGAATAGGACTGTTTCCCCCCCAGGCCTGAAACTGGTGGTGGAGTGGAGATAGATGAAGGTGGTCAGTCCAGTCTGTAGCCTGCAGGTTGGTGAGATGGTATGCTGAGCTTTATGGGGAGATCCAGTGGATAGCGTGAGCTGATACTAGAGCTTCAATCAGGGACCTGGAAGATGGAAGTCCAGTTGGATAACACAGGTTGAAAGAACCCGTCCATGATGAGCAAGCATGAAGTGACAGTGGAGAGGAAAAACTCCCCGTTGGGAAGCAACCTCTGGCAAAACCAGGCTCAACATGGCGGTCTTCTGGTGGATCAGTTAAGATGAGACAGGGAACAAAGTAAGAGTCATGGAGGAATGACACTCTGAAGCTTTAGCTACGAAGGTGGAGGTCGGGCTGGAGGTGGGTTGAAACTGTGTCATCTGAATGAAGTCACAGCGCATCCGCCGCCTGAGCACAGGAGAAGACAGGTGCATATTGGAGGCCTTTTAAGATGAGCTTGGGATGCTGATTGGCTTTCGTGGAGGTGTGGTTCAAAGCTGTTTGGCTGTGACGCAGGTGGATGTATGAAAAACCAAAGTTTCTTCAGTTGAATTTCCACCTAGGCTCCATTTGAAAGATCATTCAAAAGCAAGGGTAAAACCAGTTGAATGTTCTTAGTTTGGTAAATGTAACTATGATCCTCTTAGTCACCAGGATTTTGGCCTCTCACAATCTAGGTGGCTTCTGCGCCGCACCACTGCTGTTAAAATCCAGTTATTTCCCACCAATTTGGTGACTAAGGCTAGGCTATCAGCAGAGCTATTAATTACCATCTAAAGGAATCTTTTATCAAATTTTTTCAAATGTCATCAAAAGGCGGATGAATCTGGCCTGCATAATAAACCACTTGCTTTACCATAAACACAAATAACTACAGGTTAAAATAATGATGTCTTTATTTCTAAAAATCCAGGATTATCAAGAAATTTAACATCTAAGCAAACACTACACACTACTATAAAATAAAAATGAGGTTGACTAAATAAATAATTTTAAAGAGGAAACATAAGAGTCAGTTTAAATGGCTTCTGGGGAGAGTTCAAGGGAGGCCAAATGTCAATACATTCAATAATGTCTGTCAAAAATAGCAGCAGATATAAGAGCAATAATAGGTACAGTTGAAACAATGAGATTTCATTCAGCCTACATGTTTGTAAATGTAATAACTATGTATCATTGTGGTATGTCATCAAACCTACATTCATCTAACCTAGTTAGGGGGGTGGGGTGCATACTATGATCTGAAGTCGTAAAATCAAGATGGTGGGCCCCTACCATGTGGTCAAAGGAGGTGGAGCAACAAGCTGGAAAAATACTGGAGGTGGTGGATCAAAAAATGGTGGACTTTATCATGTGACCACAAAGGGAGTATTGGCCTACATTGTGGGTGTACCTTAGGTTATGAAACTCATAAAATGGCTGCTTTATCCTATGAAAAAGAGGAGGGGGTTGCAGATCTCCAGACAATAGATTTTAAGACTTACAAAATGGCCGCCCCTAGCATGTGGTTGCACATTTCCAAAAGGTGTACTATCCTCAGTTACTCTAATACACCAACCTCAGGAAAAAAAGGAAACCAAGAAATCAAGATGAAAGAAACACATAGACACACTCACAGCCAGTCACACCACCCTCATTCCCACCAGGAAGCCAGGGCTCAGTTTAGAAACCCTTGTAAATTACCATCAGCATAAAGAGTTCCAAAGTTCAATAAACATTTTTGCAATGATCTGACAGGTCGCCTCACCTCAGCACCTTAATTTAGCACCAGAGGAAATAGTTGAAATGTTTTACTGTGATATTACTTGCAGGTCCTGGTAAAGAGCAGGGGGAAAGGGGGCAGTTTCAGGTATTAGATAAGTTCAGTAAACATCAGTCCATCTCCAAACTGTGTCGGCTCTCGGAGAGATTTAGATAAGTCGGATGCAAGCAACAAGCAATTGGATGAGCTTTAATCAATCTCTGCATCTCTGCTGCTGCTCTCCACTTGAGCCTGGCACACCTAGAGGATGCTGTTCCTGGACTTAAGTTCAGTTTTTAAAACCATCATCCCACAGCATCTGATGGGAAAACTGGAACAGCTGGGATTCAAAACACCCCTCCACAATTGGCTGCTAGACTCCCTCATCAAAAGACCTCTGTCAGTCCGGGTCGGACAGAACACTTCTGATGTCATCAGTCTAAGCGCAGGTTCCCTCAGGGCTGCGTCCTGAGCCCCCTGCTGTTCACCCTGATGACATATTACTGTGTCCCCAGGTTCACCACCAATCACATAATGAAGTTTGTAGACGACACAACGGTGGTGGGCCTCATCAAAAACAACAACGACCTGGACTACAAAGGGGAGCAGCTGGTGGATTGATTCAAAGATAACAGTCTGATCCTGAACATGGAGAAGACGAAGGAGATCATCTAGGACTTCCGGAACAACCGGCCTAACCGTGCTCCACTGGTCAACAACAGGTCAGCTGTAGAGGTGGTCAACAGCACCAAATTCCTGGGGGTGCACAACACTGACATCCTCACCTGGAATGTAAACATCAATTCACTGGTCAAAAGGGCACCGAAGTGCATGTGCTTCTTGCGGAGGCTGAGGAGAGCCCACCTGCCCTCACCCATCCTCACCACCTTCTACAGAAGCACCATAGAAGCACGTTCACAGCCAGCTGTCTCACCTGTGGTGTGGAGGCTGCAGCTCTCAGACTAGAGAAGTGAGAGTGGTGAGAGAAGATCATACGAGGAACCTCTTCCCTCCATTAAAATATTTCATCAGCGAGGGCATGTCCGGGAAGCCCGTAACATCATCGTGACCCTCACACCATGCACCATGAGGCTGTTCTCCCTGCTGCCCTCTGGGAACAAGCTTTGCCCCTTAAGCTGCTGAATGTTTTGTAAAATGGGTTGTGTATTGTATTTCATTATATTTATTATATCTGATTACATAAAAAAGTTAGAACATGAATTACACAGTCATATATTTATATTACTGTTTTTATATATTTATTTTTTATTTTTTACACACTATTTTTCAAGGCTGCACTTTTAAAAAAGATGAAATTGTTCAGAGAGCTGTTCCAAACGAATTTTTTTTTCAATTGTGTAAACAAAGGGGAGAAAGTCTTAAGCCTAGCCTTAAAGTGAACAGGTGTCTGCCTCACAGACAAAACTGGTTTTGGTTTCACAGGAGGAGCCTGATAACTAAAAGATCTGCTTTCCCCATTCTACTTTTAGAAATTCTAGGAACAACTAGTAAACCTGCAGAGTGAGGTGAAGTGCTCTGTTGGGAACATAAGGAAAAATCATATCTTTGAAATAAGATAGAGTTTGGTCATTTAAGGCGTTATATGTGAGATGGAGGATTTTAAATTCTATTCTGGATTTAAAAAGAAGCCAGTGAAGAAAAGCTAGCATAGGAGAGATTTGATCTCTCTTTTTAATTTTCATCAGAACTCTGGCTGCTGCATTTTTGGATAGACTTTAGCTACAGTTTGTGGACTTCTGATAGTAAAGAGTTACAATAGTCCAGCCTTGAAGTAACAAATGCATTGACTAGTTTCTCAGCATCACCCCTGGACAGGATATTTCTAATTTTTCCAATATTCTGCAGATGAAAGAAAGAGGAACCAGAAGGACGTTTTCATTTTATTATTAATTATATTAATAATTGATCTTTATTTTGGTCCATTTAGGTTTAAAAACTTAATTTCCATCGTGTTTACCAAAATTAAACATCCACATCAATGTTGTCTTGTGTCTTGTGTTTTTAAAGAATCTACAGCCTCCAAGAGGGTCTGAATTGTTAAGCTGTTTTGTCAATTGTTAAAATAGTGATAGTAACAATAAGATAGCGATATAAGATTTTTAATCATTAGCCTATTCACACAGTGTAGTATGCACTGCATTCAATAGCACTGGTTCCTGCATTAGTGCCAGTAATCCATTAATAACTATTAGTTCCCCATTGTTTATTTTACTTAAACTGCCTAGAATAATTTATACAGTTTTAAAATTCTTGTAAAATCTGAAAATATAATTAACATGGAAATATTTTAGTAGGGCCCATTCTTCTTTACTTCAATTCTCTGAAAATCATCAGAGTTTAGAAAATAATGTATATTTTGTGAAACTACATATCACTTATTTTTATTTAGTAACATTTACTGCGCTATAAAAATGCCATATTTTGCCACCTTGTTTTACTTAATTCCTCTGAAAACCTACAACCTATAGCTGCACCTATCCTCATCTAACTCCAACAAGGTTGTAGGTAGCTGTGTAGGTTCAACCAAAATAGACCAGGGATCTACATCAGTTGAAGCACAGTTGCAGAATCATATAAGGTGTGGTCAGGGTGATGCATTTTCAATTGGATATATGTGCCAGGCCGCTTTATGATCCAAGTTTCAGTTGATACCACGTTTGTTTCCAATACTTGCTGCATTGTGCTTGCAAGATTTTTTT
Organism: Cyprinodon brontotheroides; assembly: GCA_018398635.1. NCBI lineage: Eukaryota > Metazoa > Chordata > Actinopteri > Cyprinodontiformes > Cyprinodontidae > Cyprinodon > Cyprinodon brontotheroides. The sequence goes on along the minus strand of JAGKQL010000047.1, from coordinate 1,664,016 downwards.
TGTATGTTTTGTCTAAATTAGGTTATTCAGACTCACATAGCCAGTTGTGGCATTTCTACCTAGATCAAAAATCAGTATAGTCTGTGATCATCCCGTATGGCTGATCGGTACCGGGATCAGTAGGAAAATATTTTTTATCAAAGCATAGATAAAGAAATGCTTAAAAAAAACAAATCATTGTTTAATACATTCTCAAGTTGGCCTAGAAAAACTTAAGTACTGTTATTTTCCAGCGTTTCATTGTCATTAAACTGTCACAAGTACAGAGCAATGAAACGATCTCTCTGCATTTATCCCATACCTTTGGGGAGAAGTGAGCTGCCATTGTGCGGCGCCCAGGGAGCAGTGGGGAGTTAAAGATCTTTGCTCAGAGAACCAGAGTGGCAGTCCATGGGAGTGGATCATTGTCTTGTTGGAAGATAAAGCTCCATCCCAGTCGCAGGTGTATTGAAGACTTCCAACAGGTTTTCTTTCAGAATGGTCTTGTATTTGACTCCATCTTATCCTTAATTTTAACCATCTTCCCTGTCCCTGCTGAATAAAAGCAGGCCCAAACTATGATCCTGCTAAACTTCTCCACAACAGTATCTTGGACCTGCCTGATGTGTTTCTTGTTCTTCATGATGCTCTGTGCTTTAAACAGACCTCTGAGACGCTCACTTGCTCTTGGGCCAGGGTTTAGGTTTAGGAGTGAATTCTGATTTCAGTTTAGACTGGGATTATGTATTTAGAGAAGAAAATGCATTATGTTTACATTGATGGTCTTGATTCCCAGTAGCAGCCAGTGACCCGTGGGCAGGGGTGCATGTACGTGCTTTCTGAGAGGGATACAGACATTTCACTGTTGAACCACCCAGACCGAAGCACAGCAATTCACCCGGTGGGGTCTTGCATTGGGGTCGTAGCAGTCGGTCTTTAAAACCTGCTATTTTTCCAGAAAATGGGCCCCACAATGTATGAACAACCACAATATACACACACACATACACCCAAACATTCAGTCACTGTACATAAAACCAAGCATGCCTGCAGCTACACATGTGTTCATGCAATGCAGTCTTTGTCTGTTACAAGTTGACAGCTTTGCATCAAATTGCAGCCAAAATGATGTCAGAAGATTAACAGTATAAGTTAATGCTACATGTAAAAGTATAGGTAAATCATAGGTTAAGACTACATTTATAACTCCTATGTCTTATTAAGGATTCTTGGGTCATCTTTAAATGTAGTTCACTTAAACTGGAGACAGCAGGTAAATTCCAGGTAAACCACAGCTTCCTTTTTTGTCCAAAAAATTCAGTTGGCTTTTGCCACCAGCCTGTTGTTTTAAAATAAGCCTTTTTCACACACATTAAACAACCTCCTTAATGTAGCGACACAGGTTATAAGTATGCTTAGAAAATATATTTGCTTTTTCTTAGCAGTAGGTAAACTTATTATATCAGTGTGAATAATTTACCATTGGATTTTATGCTTGGATCTGATCCATGGTTATTTTGAGGTTGAGATCATTTTCCAAGTCAATGTAGACAAATTCAAAAATATTCAGTTTATCTATATAGCACCAATTTTCAACATATGTCATCTCAAGGCACTTTACAGTTCACCAGATCATACAGTCAAATTGATTCAAAGATTTCTATCTAAGGACCAGTGACTAGAAGGCAATCCCTCACACTAAGCATGCTTGTAGTGACAGTGGAGAGGAAAAACTCCCTTTTAACAGGAGGACACCTCAAGCAGAACCAGGCTCAGTGTGAACAGCCATTTGCAGAGGCTGACTTGGGTTCAAGGAGACAGAAGCAGAGATACAAAAGGCAACTGTAAAAGGCTGCCCCGTCCAGAAAACACACAGACAGACAGACAAGCTAATAATAAAAAGCCATCACATACATTCAAACTAAATCCTGCAGTAAATTTTTGTGTGTTTTTCCAATTCAGTGAATCATTTTCCCATTTACGGACACTCACCCAACTGTATTTAGTAACTGCCTTCACAGCAATCCCTCTTCCCCAATAAGCATATAAATTTTGCAGCAATCCCTCATACTGAGCATGCTTATAGTGACTTCCTTTTAAATGAATGGAACCACCAGCATAGCCTTGTGTTGGAGGTCACCTAATGTGAACAACTGTATGCTTTGGGAAGACAGTGCCTTACAATCTTTCTTAGATTTTTCATAGGTAATTTTCATTGGTAATTTGTGGTGTACCTTTGGGATATTCAAGTAGCACCAGTTGGAAAAAGTACCTAGTAGTGATTTACCTGATAACTAAAGGGTCTTAACCCATAAAGTGTGGGGTACCTTGAGTGCCTCGGAAAAGTCCCCCACAGACTGCTTTTTCATAGCAGTAAATTTCTACTTTTCTATTCATTTCTGTGCAGCCTGAGTCGGTAGGGTGCCTTCTCTCCGCCGGGGTTGGGAGAAGGGCCGTGCCCCGCCCAGCCTGAGCTTTGCTACTCAAAATTTTCCTTCACTAAAGAGGGAAGATGGAGCCGGAGATCAGAGAGGTTAATTGCAGGAGGCATCTGCTGTGAAGCCGCACTGCAATCGGGGTCTGGTTGTGGTGAAGAGAGAGTTGAGCCAAAAAGCAAAGCTCAGGTCCTAGCGGTCGATACTGGATCGGTTGATCTACGCTCCTACCCCTCATCTATGGACATGAGCTTTGGGTCATGAACTGAAAGAACAAGATCCTGGATACAAGTGGCTGAAATTTGTTTTCTCCATAGTGTGTATGGGCTCTTCCTTAGAGATAGGTGAGGAGCTCAGTCATCTGGGGAGGAGAGTAGAGCCGTTGCTCCTCCACATCATCGAGAGGAGCCAAGTTGGAGGCGTTTACGCCGGATTAGATGCCTCCCTGGACGCCTCCCCAGGTGAGGTTTTCCAGGCACGTCCCACCAGGAGGAGGCCCAAGGGGAGACCCAGGTACACGCTGGAGGGACTAAGCCACCTTGGGATTCTCCCCAGAGGTGCTGTGCAAGCTGCGCTGTAAGATGGGGACATCTGGGCCTCCCCTACTGAAGCAGCTTGAAGGGATAAGAGGAAGAGGATGGATGGATGGATGGATGGATGGATGGATGGATGGATGGATGGATGATGGATGGATTGATGGATGGATGGATGGATGGATGGATGGATGGATGGATGGATGGATGTTTTCAACGGCCAGATTTTTGTTAAGGCAAGGTTTACATTTTTCTATGGCCAGTCTGTTTAGATTAAATCACATGTAGGTTCAAGATTTATTGACAAGATGGCTTCTAATATCATGTGGTTGTACATGTTTTTATTTAGCAGTATCTACTTAGAGGTGTTCCGCACTATATTTTTATTTAAAACCTTTGACAAATATGATCATTTCCTCCTAGCAAAACTTCACGTCATACAACAAAAAGTAACAAATTAAGAAACTTTTTGTGCAGTGTGAAAATTTTTGCAGCACACTTTGAAGTCCTTTTATCATTGAAATAGCTTCTGTGTATATAATATAGTAACTTCATCCAAAAGGTTTCAACTACAAACATGTATTTCAATATATGTTTGTAGGAGTAGTTTGGATTAATGTTGGAATATAAATTTTGGAAGGTATAAAGCTGAGGTAAATCCGAGATTTGCCTTTCTGTGGTAAAGCTAGAAATATCACAAAAAGATCACACATTAATATTTTTGTTGAAAACAAATTATATATTCTGTATTTTTAGGTATGATTGCATCACATTATTACCTACCTGTATTCTCCTTGATTTTCCTTCTCAGAGTCACATGAATAAAAAGTTTTAAATGTAATATTTACTCTCAAAGCATATTTTGAAGCTGTTTTCCAAATGCCCCTCCTTCTCTCTTCCCTCTCCATCTTTCTTTTCCCATTGCCGAGCTGCTCACCAGCAGGGGGGCCTGTAATCTCAGCAGCACTATTGTGCAGGCCAGTAGGTATTTCCCCCATTGCTGCTGAGAAGCGGACTCAGCTGACTGGCAGCACTGTGGGAGCAGGAGGAGCTTTCCTTCTTAAAGTCTGACTCCCTTACTTCCTGTCTGCCTGCTCAGCTTCTCTTGAACAGCATAAAGATAAAACTTGTCATCAGTCGCTTGATATGCTATTGCTTTATTCACTTTATTCCCATTTCAAATATAAACTTTGTGAAACCTGAAACGGACTTCCGAATAGAGCAGAGAGAGGCTAATTAATTTAATATAAAATAACAGGTCTAATTCTAACTGGTGTGCAGCAAATGCCCTGTGTTTATGAGTCACAAAGTGAGGCCGAGAAGCTTTAGTTAATTTAAACAATGTCTAACCTGGTTCATGTGTTAGTTTCTAGAGCACACCTTACATGTGAAACTTGTTCAATGGTTTCTGATTGTGGTTTTCTTTTTTTTTATCCAATAGAAGAGCAAGGAGTGAAAGTAATAAGTTACAAAATGTGACAGATCTACTGCATTTTGGAGCCATAATAGACTTTTTCTCTATACAGTCCTAAATATATAATGATTGTTTTTTTGTCTATCCACTGGCTTACAGTACTGTTCAAATTCCTGCTTAAAATAAACGCTCATGTATTGTTTCTGTGTAGTTGTCGATAATTGTATTTTAATTTGCATAACTTTTGGGTTAGTCAACAATTAAAAATGTGTAAATTCTACTGACTATGCTATGTCTGATAGGATATATGTAAATTATCAGCACTAATAACATTGTGCTACTGTGGAGGACATGACCTGGTGATCTAGAACATTTTTGCTGCATCTCTTGGTGTAGAAACTTTAAAGAGTGACGTACTAATGTAGTGGCCTGTTAGGGGTTTATGTCCTGCTGCATTTGGTCTTTGTAGCCCTGGTGGGGTGCATTTGTCCCCCTGCACCGCTGCCTTGCCAGTTGGCAAGCCTAAGCCAGGAAACTGTCAGTGTTGATTGAGCTGAGTGGAGGAGGTCCTGCTAAAGGAGCCTTGCTAGTTCCAAGGCCCACCTCTGTTTCCAAAGCATGGGAATAAAGAACTCTGCATTCCACAGGTCTGAGCTGCCAACGTTCACCCTGCCCACAGTTCACAGGGAGCCCTGAATAAGATTAACAAAAGCGTTCTGTTAGACCCCTTTTGGCTGGCTTCCACGTCAACAGCTCGCAGGGTCAGGGGTCACACTAACTACATTCATTCTCAACAGACCCTTTGCTCCAAACACAAGCTGCCAGTCGCACAAACTCCCAGCATTACCCCTAATCCCCTAAGATATGTCTGATCTCTCCACATGTTTCTGCACAATTAAAGCAATATCACACCTTACAAATGGAACACAGTGAAAGACAGAGAAGCAGGAAAGGGTGCAGGCACAAAGACGAACTGATGAGACAGAGTGTGAAAAGCAAATGACTGGCACATAGAGTTTAAAAGACAGGAAGGATAATGGAATTATGAATCTGCTTGTGCAAGGCACTATCACATGACTACAGAAGAAGAAGCCCTGCATGTAAAAGTTCAATACTTGATCAAGCACATATAACTGCCTTGACAGGCTAACACACAATCTCACCCTGACACACATCCATACCGTGTCTGTAAAAAAATAAGTAGTTCTCCACCAAACTTTGTCTCAAAAATCAGATAAACTGAAGATTATATTCATATATATTCATAAGGTAATTCAACAATTAGCAACCGAGCTCATCTTGTTTTGTGCCAGAGGGATGTGGATTATCCCAGTTGTTAACTGGGAGGTGATCTACATAAGCACAGAAAACAAGACCAACAATCATGCATGGTCATACTCAAGCCTGAGGACAAATTAGAATCACCATGTTCAACTAATATGTTCAGTGGATTATAAAGAGAAAGGCATGTAACTCCTAAAAGCAGGAAAAACCACAATCAGCATACTCTTAGCTTATTGTGTTTTCAAACAACTTGTCCGAAACACAACTGGTGTGTTTTGGCGGCAGACTTCTGTCTTTGTCACAAATGCCCCTAGATGATAAGAGATGTGTTAAAAACAGGTAATATTCAGCAGCATCATTTTTATTCTTGCACATTCTATCCGCTTGTATGTGTCTGTCAGTCTGTCTCTGTCAGCTTGTCAACTCTAGCTATAGCTATCTACACTGTAAAAAAAAGTTGGTAAAATATAAAGCAAAACACCGTCAAATGGCAACAGTAATGGACTGCTTTTGGTTTCACTTTTTTGAATACAATGAATAACTGTTAAAGAAGTGAATGGAAAAAAACAACGAATATTACTCTAAAAAATATAAACATTAAATTATTTACTGTGAAAATTAACAAATATGCATACATTTTAATAGAAATTGCCCATCAGAAGAAAAATTTCCTAAAACCTTAATTTTTACGGGATTATTTGGAGAAAACTACAGGTTACCAAGTTCTGCACATTAAAATTTACAGGAAAAACTTTCATTTTTACAGAGGCAGAATGGTTAAAAATATAACACACTGGGCATGCTTTGGTGGCACACATGACCCATCTACAGCGGCCTTAGTGCTCAATTCGGACGACCTTGGTTCAAATCTGGCCTATGGTCCTTAACCCACATGTCGCTCCCTCTCTCCTACCCCCTTTCCCTGTCAGCCTACTGTCCATCAAAAACAAGCCGCTAGTGCTGTAAAAAGTCAAAAAATAAATAAATAAAAATATATATATATATAGTCTACTGACAGAAAAGATTAGGAAATATTGCACAAGCGAAATATTAGCAGTAAAAAGGCAAAAAATAAATAATTAGATTTTTTTATAGAAAAATAATTACAGAAATGTTTACAATATCACAAGCTGCAGCACACTTCATATAGATGAAAGATTTCTGTTTAATTTTTAAAAGACAAAAGAAAAAATAGAGTATCAATGAAGAAAGAAGTACATTCAAATTTAAAAATTAGTTCTTATAACTGTAAACGTAGATAACGATATTCAAAAGCTGCTTTTAAAATGTTTGTGACATTGTGTTGTCCCCTTGCCTCTTATTTGTGCTATAGAAGTCTGTTTTATTATTTGATATCGCATTACAAGTCTTTTACTGTGACAGTTGGAATTGTAGAGCACTCAAAGAAAAATTTATTTTCCCTCCTCTTTTAAAGTTGTGTTATCCAATGAACCACCTTGCTGAAAGTTTTCACCAATAGGGTGAAGCGCTGCTAAGCTGTGCACAGACCTCTCGTTTTGCCCGTAGGAAGAGGCAGCTGCCATCATGTCTTCGCCACACTAAATTACTGCAGCTGCTTAGCTCGCGCCACCCAACACCGTTGCACAGCAAAATATTTTAGTTGTCTAATGATTTGCTCACCTGGACTGCCTAAAATGAATATGTGAGGTGCGTACATCCATCCGGGTTGTGAATTTTAGACGCCATTCTGATTTGTTTCCAGTTTGCTAGGATTGTTGACTAGTTTTATCAGCTTTATAGAAAACCTACCAGTTAAGTTTAGAACAAGCATTTAGTTTTAAGGAATTTATTCCTGAGTATGTGTGAAGTTAGCTAAGTGGATGACATCTTGATTTCTGTGGACAGTGGCTATGTGATTCACTGCAATTAACTTCATAGTAATGAGCCATGTTGTTTTTCTAAGTGCATTGAAACAGACAGCAAGCAACCATTTAGTAGATATTGAGCACTAAAGGCACAATTTTTATCAAAGACACAGTGGCCCTACCAATATCACGTTATTTAGGGCAGTTACCTCTTTTAAATGTTCTTTCTGTCATAAGGGAATTCTACCAATGAGCTTCTAAAATGACAGATGATAACCTGCTAAAGACAGAATCCAACCTTGGCAGGACATTTTTTGGTATTTTTTTAGTATTATGAGAACAAATTTCATTTCAGCTCTATAATGCTCAACTGTTTTTATGTCGCACATCAGGGTCCATGAAAAAGTACTTAATCATAACAGATTCACTGACCTACTTTTAACATACGGTTAAACATCTTAAATAACATTTTGGGCTGGGACATTATGTAACATCATTTGAAATAGTAAATGATATCAAGCATGCTCTGAAATGTTTCAGTGCTTAAACCCAAAACAAAACAAGAATTTTAGCTGATGTACAGTTTAAATATAGTTTAAAGGGCAGCTTCAAGAATTCAACTCAAAGGCTCTAGCTGTCATGATCTTGGCACTCATGACTGGATTATTAGTTCATTCTATCCACCTGCCACTCCTCTTATAACTTTTATCAGGAAGGAAAGTTTTAAGTCTGGTCTTAAAAGAAAAAATAGGGTGTCTGTTGTAAAATTGACTAAACCAAAGACAAGTAGGAGTAGACTGTACAATTCATAGTACAGTCGGCATAGTCGGAGAAGAAAAAAAAAAAACTCTTACCCAAAGCATAAAGCCACACCTTTTCTCTTAGAACTTCTCCTTCTGTTTCTTAAAGGGGAATTGCCGTTTTCTTTTTTTTTTTTTTACATTGGTTCTTTGGTGGACTTTCCTTCAAGTCGTTTGCCCATGGGAAGACATTACTTGGATATAACCTAACTTGAATATCTTCAGAACAGCTCCAAATGACGCGTTAACTCATATATGACTTGAGTAGAACATGTATAATAACGTAACAAATATAAATCCCTGTAAAAGAGAAACAAAAACAACAAAAGCTTTGTTGGCATAATGTTTTGGTAAGGGCCATGTTCAAAAACAGTCAAAAGCAGTTGAGACGTGATCGGCAAAAGCTAAGCGTAGCAAAATGTTTACACTGGATATAAAAATGAAATTATCACCAAACCATAAAACATTTGGTTTGATGGAAGAAGGCTAAAATGAAACTGAAGCTTCTACATCACATTACGCATGCTTTGGAACCCATTCACCATTTGGCGGAGCCATAGTAAGAGAGAAGACACAGTTTTGGAGGTGAGGTTCTGACAATGCAGCCAAGCTACCAACAAGAACATTACTATATGGAGGGACAGGTAAAAGCAGCAGACATTTGAGTCTGGCAGGCTTGCAGTCCGTTGGACAGCCGGACTACAGCCTGAAAAGCTGCTCTGAGTGTTTTTATTTTCACTGCACTATGAGTTTGGCTTTACTGAATGGTCAACACACTCTGACAGTGGGTCAGAAGCAACAATCAGTTAATAATGACAGTGTGAAAGAAAGCACACTAAGCAGGCAGAGCAGAGACACAAACAGTTATGTTGGCGGGTATCAAATAATCAACTATGCCCCTATCTCAAAAACAAACGTCCACCACTGGAGCTTATTTCTCCAACTTTATCCCTATTCCAGCCTCTTAATAACACACATTTTTATAATTCGAAGCGGCAGCCATCAGCAACCTCCAGAGAAATTGTCTGGCTGCTACACTGTAATTCCCCTTTTCCAAGGCAGGCAGACGGCGCACCCTTAGGTCAGTGTTCTCCTTCACCATCATGCGGGCTATATTCCTAAAATGTCCGGGTCTCCTCGCTGCATGTTCCAGGTTAGCTTCCTGTCAGCAGATAGACTCCAATCACTGTGTGTAGCCATGAATAGCAGCAACACCAGGTAGACTTGTAGATTTTGAGTTTACGACTTTATTGTCATTTTGTACACACCTAGTGTATAAGCAAAAAGAAATTTTAATTCAGTACAGCTCTCAAGACTTTTTTCATTTTTAAAGTGCAGCGATGATAAAATGATAATGAACAAAATGGTAGGGTGAGAGTGAGGTGTCCATCTCCTGACGGGAGGCTAACCTGAACCATACTGCGCAGTGAGGTCATTCCAAAAAACAAAATCCACTGGACTTTGATTCCAAGTTTGAAGACGTTTAACTTCGCATCCAGGAGGCTTTTTCAATTCAAAATGTCTGAAATAGCGGTGAGTTCGAAGGACTATAGAATTGAATATAAAACAAAACCTTGTTTTGGCTTAATAAACACATGCAAATTGAACCGGACGAACGGGCCCGCACCTTAGGAATGGGCAGTCGTTTGGGTTCTATGTTAGCCTGCAAAGCCCTACGTTACCTGTCTATGCGTCTGCTAAAGAGGGGGTCATTAGGAGGGAATTGTTGCTCTGGCTGAACAGGCGAGATGTTCTTCTCCCCCTGTATGGGGTGGGGGTTGCAATGCCCCAGCATGAAGGAATCAACTCAATTGTTGCATTATAAATTTATAAAAAATCTGAATCTGAGTCCATCCTCTGTTTAAAAGTTGTTATTTCTTTCTTAACATAGATGGCTTCCTTTACACCCCTCTCAAAGCACCTGTCTTCTTTGTCCAAAATGTGAATATTCTGGTCCTCAAAAAATGTCCTTTGTCCATAAGGTGTAGATGTACTGCCTAGTCTTGTCGAGAGCAGGTCGCAACTTTAGTGTGATGGGCCATGCGTCTGTAGAGAGGTTGCTTGGTTTCTCCAAAATAAAGATCAGAGCATTCCACACTGCATTGAACTGCATACAGCACCCCTGCTAATATTTGGTCTGGCAGTTTTGTCTTTAGGATGCACTAGTCCCTGTTTAAGGGTCTTGCTTGTTTTGAAGTGTAGTGGTATCTCCAAACACAAAATCCCAGTTCCCTATCCCAGTTGAGGCATGTATAATGACATGAACTCGGACTGGGAGAAACATTCAGCTTTTTTTTTTATTGTCATTACACTCTCCGAAGTACAGAGCAACGAAATTAAACCTCTGCTTTTGAAGAGGCGCACGTCCGGTGCCCAGGGAGCAGTGTGGGGTTAAAGGGCTTGCTCAGGGACCCAGAGTGGTGGTCCGTGGATGTGGGGCTTGATCTCAGAACATCTGGAACTCAAGCGCAATGCCTTAACTACCAGGCCACCCCTCCCCTTGGACACCATTCACAGAGACAAACGAGAGGAGTACACACAAAAACCGTTTCTCTGAATCCATATTTCTTCAAACAGGGATGCAGTGCTTTTTGTCAGCAAAAACGGACCACAGTTCCGGAGGTTGTACCACATAGAACGTAGTGTCAAGCTAGAATATTTCCTCTCCTTGTCCGAACTGCAGATCGCCAATGAAGAGAAGAAGTTTTCTGGCGGTTTTAAAGGTGCCGCAACTTGAGGATGTGTTATCAGAGGGACGGACTGCGTCAAAGCCTATCCGTAATCTGATGCTCTGAAACAGGAGCTGTAGTTCTTAAACAGGAAGTTCTGATTCTGATCCATAACAGGGGTCTTGGGTTCTTATACCAAAGTTAATTTATATTTTATATTGTCAGTTGGTGAATGAAAAAAGGCAGTTATGAAAGCATTTACAGTCCAGCCCAATGACGAGCCAGACTCCAAAATTGAACTGAAAACATACACAAAGACATCACCGGAGGGCTAGACGTCAGTTTCAGCCCAACACATTTGAAAATGGTGCTGGGCAATTGATTCCGTTTGCATAAAAATAGCAATTTAACAAAATGCAATTTTCATTATCCGACCCCAGATTAGCGGAAGAAGATGGATGACAATTTTCAAAGCGCAGAGGCACTAAACTAACCTTACATTTACACGTTCCTTGTTTTTACCCCCGCCCTTTAGGTGGAGCTAATATGTTTAAACCTGAATCTGGTCTTTCCCAAAAAGGGAAAGATAGTGCATGTCCAGCTAGCATGTCCTTGCTAACAACCTAGAAGTACTTCTTCAAAATGGACTATTACCGACGAAACAAGCTTTCAATGGTAATGAAAAAAACTGAAGAAAAAGTGTGAAACAGTCTTGTGTTTATTTAGCATTTTGTAAATCCCAGAACTATTTTTTTCATACATCACAATTGTAGTTATAAATAATCACTTCTTTAGAATCTGTTTGGCTAAATCATTCAGCCCTATTTGGAAGAGTGTGTTTCCGCCAAATCTCAAAGTCCTATTGCACAAGCTTTTTCTTTTCCATTTAACACTTTTTTTTTTTACTTGTATGTGTTCTTTTCTTTACATAATTGTATAGTATTTCTTTTCCTTTCTGAGATTATTTTTTTTCTTCTGCTGCTGTAGAGCTTGAAGCATAAGTATCAAACTCTTTAGATCAAGGCACTTAAGCATAAAGTCTAAAAAGGGCCTACTGCAACTGTATAAAATAAACCTTTCAGTTTATTGTTTAATCTACAAAGTGCTAAACCTGCTCTGGTACTGTTAACCTACTTCCATTTAATTTTAGTCACTTCATATGCCTAAAACAAACCTTAACTTTATAAAATGATATACCTTTCTAAGCTATGGAGGACATAAACATTTTGAGAATGGGTGAGATTAGCCCCCACGGGCCTTGAGTGTCAAACCTGTAGTACATAAATTAAATATCTATAATAACAAACAAAACCCTTCTTCTGGAACTGAATTCTAAGTCACACAAGTCTCTGCTATGAAAACTAAATGTAAATGATTTTACACCAGTCTGTTCTGCAGCAAGTAGTCGCATTTCCTTCAGCTTTTTTATGCACGTTTTGAAGTACATGTATCACATCCGATAAAAACATAATATGCACATTTATTACATGAGGAATACATTAACAGTTTTACAGAATTAATACATGATAGGATCTGTAAACAACATGAAAAATATATGCTCAGTTCAACGAAAAACAAATAGAGCATTCATGTTCAACCAACCAATCCACCTTTTTGGTATGCAGATTTTGTTTTCTTTTTCATGAAACTCTACCTGACATCTACAACCAATGGTAAAGATTTGCTGTAATATTACTGCCTTGGGGTGCAACTGTTTTAAAAACAGCAAATTATTTATGATTATTTACTAATATTTTTTTCCCCATTAATTGTAATTATCTGATTAAATTTGTTATTTTTTACAGCAATATTGCATACACAGTTTTAGAGAAAAAGTGAAAACATACATTCTTTTTTTCACACTCGCCTATAGAGGGCTCTCCAGGTACTTAAAAAAGCATTTACCAAGGAGGTAGTCTTGTCACTGTCCCTCTCATTCATCCTCTCAGCTAGTGCTCTGTTAAGGCCTTTACATCCTCCATTTAGGAGACACCAATAATCTGAAAGCAGAGAGGCAAACAATCAAGAATAAAGGTTTGTGTCAGACATATCAACTTTGAGCAGAGAGGTAAAGTTTTGATGGAGATCAAAATGTATAAAATTATAGAAATTCCACTCTGGGCCAGCTGTAGACTGTTACGTTTGTGCCATTTATTATTGATGGTCTTACAAATTGTGTGTCAATGAATAAAAATTAAAATATGCATCACTCTGGCAACTTGACGCTTTTAGTTACCTGAAGCAAAAATTGTCAATATCTGAACTTGAAAAATTTTCCCCACTGGACATCAAGCCAACCCCCAAGCACAACAATATCTTTCTTTGTTCTTTAGAAAAAAGGTAATTATTGGATTTGTTCTAAAATATTTCAGGTAAAAAAATAATAAGAAGAATTCAAAAGAGGCTATTATGGTTACAGCTTCGCATCTGAGGGAGATCTGGTCATTAGTGTTGCATCGATACCGATACCAGTATTGGGTGGGGCCCCAATCCAGCACTAAAATGATGGTATCGGTATCCGCCAGTACCAACAAATAGGGCACCGATGCAAGTTGGAGAGCCAAAAGTTTATTCAACTATTGTCACCCATTCCAGGTAGACAATAAAAAGTTGTACTGGATTCACTTTGTATTAGTCTTTTTCCCGTTTCCACAAAGGTAGGCAGCAGCTTGACAAAGCCATGATGGCAATTACTTTACATCAAAGTAGTAAGCAGTTCTTCAAATATACAAACACACATCAATTTCAAACAGACGCTATCGATATGGTATTAGTATCGGCCAATACTGCACTGCCAGGTATCGGGGATTGGGGCCAAAAAATGACATTGGCGCAACACTACTTGTAATATCACTTAAGGCTTCACTCTGCTTTAGGTATTCTGGCTCAAAGGAAAAAGTTTGGGAGTGGATGGCCTAGTGGTTAGAGAAGTGCTCTGAGAAGGTTGCAAGTACTCAGTTCAATCCCCACAGCCTGCATTCTGGTTCCCTGAGCAAGAACCTTAACCCTTGATTGCTCCCCAGGCGCCGCACAGTCGCAACCCACTGCTTCCCAAGAGGATGGGTTAATAGGCAGTGAATTTCTTCAGGGAAGTGGCGGCATAGTGGTTAGGGCTTTGCGCTTGGAGTCCAGAGGTTCTGAATTCAAGTCCCACTTCCACAGACTGCCATTATGGGTCCCTGAGCAAGACCTTTAACCCCACACTGCTCCCCGGATGCCGCAAAATGGCAGCCCACTGCTTCCCAAGGGGATGGGTTAAATACATAGAGTTCATTTAATTTCTCTGTACTTGTGACAGTGTAATGACAATAAAATCCGGGGGAAAAAAGTAAGTAGCCATGTGTCGTTGTTTTGTTTCTGTTTTAAGATTTTCTCTTTGGGTTTTGATTGGTTAAATTTCCATTTTGTGTTATCTAATAATTTTTGATTGTAATTAAGTTCTTGTGTTTTTCTTGTTGCCCTCTGTTGCCCTATTGTGTCAGTCTCCTTTCCCCTAGCCCCCTTCTAGGGTCCACACCTGCTCCCAATCTTCTGATTAAACTGGTCTTGGTTTCTGTCTCCCATGTATACACCTCCTGCTCATTCACTGTTTGCTGGCTCCTCATCGTTGCCATTTTCGGCTCCTCGTGAGTTTTCCCTGATATCTCTAGGATTTGGGTTTTTATTTTGTTTGTTTGGATTCTGCTTCTGTTGCCATTTTTTTATATTAAATCTGCAAGAAAACACAGCTTCAGGTTCAGTCTCTGCATTTGGGGTCCTCTTCAAACCTCCACCCAACCTGACACCATGTAGTTGGGAGCAAAGGGTGGCGCACCATGCCTCTTAAACAAATGTCAGCAATAAATGCAAAATTTAAAACAAATGCTCGGTTTCTTCTGTATTTTTTGTTAATAACCAAAAATGATCAAAATCAATTATTGAATGCAGCAAATTTGTAAAAGCATTATCTTATGCAGTTTTTATATAACATATAAACAAAAACCTGTTCAAGTTGGTAAAATAATTCACATTCTCAGAATGGATTGGTTGAAAAAACAATCAATCCAGTTGTTTAAACCAATTTGGGTTAGATTAACCACTATATTAGTCATTAAATCTAAATGTATGACAAATAATGGATTAATAAATATTGGCTTTTTTAAACGCTATCATTTGTATAGAACTTGTAATAATGTCAGGTCACTAAGGCTTCTGAAAACTTTGATCGGAAAATTTATGAAATCACTATGGATTTCAGCTAACATTCTTTGACTGCTTTGGCTTGCACCTGCTAGTCATTAGCACAGACACAAGCAACAAACAAAATTGCTCAAGAAGAGAATAAGATGGACTTTAAAAAGTAAGAGTAAAGGTATAATATAATGTAAATTGAGGTTACATTCAAAGGGAAATATGTCAATCATTATTCTAAAACAGAATGTCTTGATCTGTCTTTAAGTGTTTACTTTGAAAATCCCTTCCATTTCCCCTCATCCTCTGTACCCTGCCACACACCCCATAAGGATGAGAGACTTTGGCCAGCTGTAGACTTCACTAGAGCCATTACAAGTAAAGGTGCAGGATATGGGGTTATGGACTAAAGAGTTGGGGGAGGAAACAGAGGGTGAGCTAGAGAGAAAAAAAGTCAAGAAAGGCAGCTGATGACAGCATGAATGCAGCAGAGGAAATTGCACTCAAAGACACAACATGGGCACTCTGAAAGATTGAGTTTCAAAGCAGGCAAAGGAGTGAAAAATTCTACTTTTTGCAGTTCCAAGTAGTCTTCAACCTGTTAACAGCAGAATAGAAAAAAGAATGGTCAACCAAGTTTAATTCAGCTACATGGCATTTTTACTGCTTGAGATTACCACACCTTTAAAATAACTGTTTAATAAAGGATAAATGAATGGTTATTAAAAAGCTTATTTTTTACCTGTGTTGTAACTCATATATTTTTGTTAATAGTTTTGTTTACGTAGGCTCATTACTTTTATAATTTCTTTAGGGTTAGTTATTAGGACCTTATATTTTATAATCACTTTAACAGTATTTGTTGAATTAGCCTGAATCATCAACCTGAAAGTACGCATGTGCCGAAATTATTTTCATTGCAAATTTTCCGCACACTGGTTGATTTAACCTAGCTTTAATATCAGCTTTACACAAGCTACCGAGTTTGAAGAGGTTTTTTAAATACATGTAAATCTCAGACCCTACCTTTGGTGGTAAAGGCTCTGAACATCTATATAAATCTACAATTTAAAGCAGTACATATTAACAGTTTTACCTCAATAACTCCTCCTCTGAGTTCCTGTGATAGTAATTCAAGTTGCTATGAAATGTTTGAGAAGTCTCTTATCTCCCCCTACTGTTCTGGGATTTGATATATTGAAGGCTCCATTTTCTGGAAAAATAGCACATTGTGGAGAAAGACTACTCATTGTTCAAGTCAATTCAGTTTATTTTATATTACTTATAGCGCCAATTCACAACACATGTCATCTCAAGACACTTTACAGTTTACCAGATCATACAGCTTGTTGGGCCCGGAGCCTGGACCTCATTAGTGGAATTGCTGTTTTAGGGCGAGGGGTCATGCTTAGTACTCAGGTGTGACCTGAGTTTAGGTGTGGGTTAGAGTTAGGCATAAAACCGTAATAGTAAGGTTTAGGTAAGGGTCACGGTTAGGCTGTTGAAATTGGTAACAAAGAAGTGAAAGTCAATGGGAAGGTCCTGCAAAGATTAAGAGACAAGTTGTGTGTGTGACCTAGGGAAAATCAATTTATCAAAATGTCATTAAGGACATAGTTCACTATTTATCTGAAAATGTCTGCTATATTTTGAGAGGGTTTCTTTTTTAATATATTGGTGCACCCAAAACTTTTTAAGCAGCTAGTGACTGTGTATTTGTATCCCGCATACAATAAAAATAAAATGAACTAATAACATACTAATATATTACAAATACTTTATGGACCATTTAAAAAAAAAATATTTGGCCTAACCTGTGCTGGTTATCGAATTTGTGCAATTTTTGAATTGGGTTTGGGGATCTACCCCCCAGTACCTTCCAAAACCTTCCAACATTCCTACTGTTCCTTAAATGAGATACCAGGTTTCTCTTTGTCGAGCACAAAGTACTGCACACCGTCGCTGTCTGCATAAAAGAAAGCTACAATATTTTCTCTTTGCTTACAGGATGGACAAATTTGGCTCAGAATATTTCGGATGAAAATTAAAATATCAACTATTAATCTTATTTTGGTAAAGGTTTTTTTAAAGTATGGTGAATACACTGAGTAGCATGTATGTTATGCAGCCAACTGCAGGATGGTTAACTCAGCAGATGATTTATTAGTATACTTATATCAGCCTCTTCTACTTTACTTACTCTATAATGAAGAGCACAATCCACACTAAAATATGACAACTAAATAAACTTGACTTCATACTACATTTTGCTTTAGTCAAGTGTTTGAATATATAATAATAGAAACATTAGCATTGAAGAGTTACATGTTACAAAAGAATATATGTTAATCTTTGAGTAAAAATCTTGCTTTTCTGTTTTAAAAATGAAAACGAAAAATCATGATATATATTTTTGATTTCAGTTTCTGTGTTAATGCTGTGGAACTATATTTAAATCATACTTCTATGCCTGCTCTAGAGGTGTTACAGCATATTGCCATATCAACTTGTTTTTTTGAATTGCTCTCAACTTTATCTTTGTATTGTTCTTGTTAATTAGGGAAGAAATCAATTCAAAGTAGTTTGTATGCGGGATTCCTTTTAGAGATTTTCAACAAGTATTTTCAAGATAATCAGAGCAATTTGTACACAAAAAATTCCAAAGATTTAGTTCAGACTTTTGCTAAATGCTGTAATATAAGACTTCATTGAAAATGTATGTTTTTTTTTTCTCATATTTTTTCTCATACTGATAGAGTAATCATTTTTATTATTTTAGCCTAGTGTTTTGTAAAAAAATATTTCTAATAATCGCCATGGTAATTTGACATGTAAACTGATTTCTGTGGTAATTGTAAAAGAACGGGAAAATGTTATAAAGGTCACTTGCTTTAGAAAACTGCTGTGAAATCCACAAGCAGCTTTAATTATCCATGTGGAACTGAGGTGGCATATTGTAACTGCATCTATAAAATCCCAAGGGGGGGGCGGAGGTGTGTTCCATCTATTTTAAAGTGGCCAAGCTCACCTTGCATTTGAGTTTTAAAGAGGTCAGATTACAATCATTTCATAATCCAGTAGTGCTCAGGGAGTTAAGACAAGCTGTCATGGGATACATGACTCTCTTAAGGTGCCATCAATAGAGGGCGCAAGGATTCAACATGAAGAGAAGCAGAATTTGAGACGGACAGACAGACAAATAGGGGGGGAGGGGTTATGATGCATATTTAAAAAATGAAAAGGGAAAAGAAAATTGCACTCCTTTTGTTGTGAAAACACACAAATAACCAACAGCATTATCATAAGAAGCAGCTCCAACACAAGTAACCAAACACTGAAATCCCAGAGATGGTGTTTTACGATCTGTTTGATAACTTATGTGAAATGGCGCTCGCTTTTCATTTATAAAACCCCTGGTAATCCCCGGGAGATACTGACAACTGATTTAGAGACGCCCAAGGCTCCGCTGTTGTAGAAAAACTAAGGTATTTTCATCCAGCGAGGTCTGTAGAGAACCTGGAGAGTTTAAATCACTTTTTAAAGAGACAAGGAGCCTCGGCTACAGTCGCTGTGGGCCACGTTTGTTCCAGGGCCACTGGCGAGCCCCTGATGTGTTAGTTTTGTACAGCAGGAGTGGGCCATGCTTTGCAACTGGCTGCCACTTCAGGGCTTTACAAAAAAAATAAAAGTTCCTACTGGAGAAAAAAAGAGATAATTCATATTTTTAATGGGAGCTATAAATCCTCTTATCAACTTCACACGATTGCAAAAAGAGGCCAGGGCCAGAAGTAATAGGACACATGTGAGGGCAGGGAAGAAAAGAGACATCAATTATATAATAGGCAAAGGAGAAAATAGCAAGGTAATGGAAGACAAAAAAACAACTAGATCTGGGTTCACATAAGTGTGGCCAGACAATATAAGGAAGAGAAGGATGGAAGCAAAGGAGGGAGACAAGAGATGAAAGGGTGATGGTTGAGGGGAGACAGGAGGTGAGAGGGGCCTGGTGGCACGGCATAGGCCTGGGTGGCGTGGCGCTAACAGGCCCCAAGGGACCCTGCGCTGCAGGACCATATGGGGAGCAGTGAAAGGGAGAGGAGCAGCGGGAGCCCCAGGCTGACAAGCCACTGCTGCTCCTGCTTCAGCTGTTTCCCTTGAGCCCCGGGGACCTAGGGATTAGAGGCGCACAACAAAGACAACACATACAGGACATTACACACACACACAACCCGACACACACACATATGATGAAGAGAGTGCATCCACTTATATTGCAAGAAAGACAGAAACACACTACCACAGAAATACACACCTTATTCACACACAATTGATGCATTTCTAAAACAGCGCAAAAGAGCCCATATTCTATCTACTAATGGTCTGCAACACAGAAAACTCTGAACAGCACATATGCACACATACACAGCCAGTAGAAAGAAGAAGGCCAGATACAGTCCACTTAAAGTTTAAATGATTGGAGCCAGCTAAAGGTTGCGCAATACACACACTGCAGTTACACGCAACTTCCATAAATGCACACAGTATTGCTGTGTAATGATATACTAAACTGATGCAGTCACAACAGGAACTCAACTGATTTTGCTGCTTTTGTTTTCGAAGTTTTAAATCCAGAAATAGAAAAATGAAGTATAAATGCTCTTTTAGAAGTCTTTATTAAAACCAGAGCCACAAAGAGGAACAGCAGGGAATACAAGGAAATCAGTAATATAAAAGAAACAACATTTGATGTCAAATAGATATGATATTTAATTCAATAAAATGTTAGCTTTGTAATGGTAAATCTCTGGGTTCATTAGGATGATGGCTTGTATTTTTGGAAAAAGTTCCACTTCTTATTTTTGTCCTCACAAATAAAATGCTGCACTTTTATTTTTGCCTTATTTTTTATGTAGGGGTTCTATGTTTATGTTGAAGATGTTTTTCTATGTGTGGTTTACTAAAGTGCTAAAAATGTATAGATCGCCAGCTATGTTTTAGGAATCCCTGGTCAGCGTAGAATTTTCCTGTTTGGGTTTGGTGAGTATAATTGTTTTAGATTTTACATTAGAGATAATTACATAAAGTCCAAGCTCATTAAAAACTATAAATGTTGTAGCATCTTTTATATAAGATAAGTGATGGAGAAGGAGGAAGATATTCCTCTTATCTTTAAAATAAACCCATTTTGATCCAGGATTTTGAAACCCACCATAATATTCTTTTATGAGTGTCCCAGCCCAAGCAGTATAATAGTCGATTTCCAGTTTCTCAGAGCTTTTTCTTTTTAGTGTAAATGTAACCAAGACTCTGGTTTATGTGTATAGAACAGATTAAAGAACAACAAAAAAGGGCAACAATGTTACTTGTTCTTATACTGTATTTCAAAATAAGAGTTTTAAACACAGATATGGAGAATTAAATTACTGAAGTACCCCCCTTCTTTTTCTGAATCTATAATATAGTATTTTAGACATAGTTCACCAGAGAGATTCTTATGCTCACAGCACCTTGATATTATGTCGCACGACAGTAATTGCTTTGACTAAAATGTTTTCTGGCATTTTATTGATAGATCTTTTAACAGCTTAGGAAATCATCTTCTTATTTTGTATTCTTTGTTCTTCCAAACACATGAAACACATTTATTAGGTTTCTCAGCTCTATATGTAAACCAAGGAAAGGCTGGGTTGAAATTAAAGGAATAGT
>JAGKQL010000047.1:1613378-1633203 GCA_018398635.1 Cyprinodon brontotheroides | reverse complement strand
TTTCAGGCAGGGTCAAAGCTACAATGGTGCTGACACCAGAAAACCATTCTATGACATCTTACCTTTACAGAGGTACCAAAAGTTTCTTTCTTAAATCTTAATAGCGCTGTGAGGCTATAAGTGATTTTACTTTGTGTGTTTTTGTCAGGCAGAAATTTATTTATACCCCTGAGGGTGTAAGAGGTTAAAGGTTTCAATGAAAATCATTTCTGGTTGTGATGACAAAGCTTAAGAAGTAGCCTGATCACTCTCACTTTGATCATGGTATTTTAAAAGTAGAGCTGCCCTGAAAGTGTTAAATCTGTTAAATGCCAAATGTGTATAACCTGGCTAAGGCAATAGTTAATAAGCTTGTTGGACTTGTTTTGATTAATAAATATGATAATGGTTTTTGTTTCAGATTTTTTAAGTATTTGCATAAGCAAAAAATAGAGATATGACCTTTATTCAGCAGTAGGAATATCTGTTGATTTTCTGCTGTAAAAGAAACTTATATTATGTTTTACATTTTTATTTCAGTTTAGCATGGATACGTTAAAATGGTGGGATTCTTAGGCAGAGTTGGGCCTGGAGGATTACATACAAAGCTAATGCATGACATAAATCAAATAAAATAAGACAAAGTAAGACAAAAAAATCCTCTTACACAGCCTGGGGAAAAAAACAATATATTAATCTGAACTGGCGGTGTTATCTTTCAGATAGAGGGAATAATCGGAAGGATAATTTCCAGCTTTTTTGTGTGCCTGTGTGTGTGTGTCTGTGAATGTAAGGTGAGAGGGTCACTGTGGTCTTTGTTTTATTGCGCTCTAGCCTGCGACTGAGCCAGACTTTTAATTGTGGTTTAGGCAATGGGAGGGGCTGCTGGGGAGGCTCGTCACCCTGCTGCTGTGAGCTGGGAAACTGGGAGTCAAGGCAGATCCTGATCTTTTCCCTGGGGGACACTGGGCCTCACCAAACTGTCACCTCTTCCTCCTGATGCAGCACACCTGGGGCTCCCAACACTGCAGCCACGCCCCTGGATTTTGCTCTACCTCCACAATCCCACCCCCCACTAGCCTCGCGCTCCCTAGTTCCTCTGACAACATACTGCTTATAAAGTCTGTCTATATACATGCAGTGATCAATAAGTTTGACTTGGAGCATATCGACTTTGGCATCGGCCTCATTGATCACATCCAGTTGCATGGGTTGGTTTTCAAAGGTAATTGAGCTCAAGATTCTGCCTGTCTTATGAGTGACAATGGGCTGAAATTATAATCATCAGGATCTAGTCCAAGAACAATCCTAGCAAGGCTATGATAGACTTGAGATATACAGCAGGGTTTCCTATTTTTAAAAGGCTGTCTCAGTTAAACTGCACCATAGATACTGAATGTATGGTTGTTTGTGCCGTTACAAAGATCTGATCACAGGACAATATTTGCAGAAGTTACATGAAAAAAAAAGTTGATCCTCAGAAAATATCTACCTAAAAGCCATAAAATCTGTTTATTACTGGGTATAAGAAAGCTAAAACAGAATTTTCTTTCAATTTTGGCACCCTCTCTATGGTCTGTCAGTGGCCTCTTAAATGGAGTGTCAGAGAGATGATATAAAGCTTTAATAATATCCCTGGCTACTGATATTGATACTCATTATTACATGGCCTGAGATAACCCTATTATGTTCCCATTAAGGCTAATAACACATACAACTAACTCATTTGTTTCATTTAGCGCTTCTGCATATGGAAAATGAAATGGCACTATAATGTGTTTAAGTGGGACTACCTGCATTATGGAAATCAAAAACACCTTTCTAAGGTTTTTAGCTAGACAAATAAACATAGAGATTAACAGACTTATGGAGTTTTGTGTGTCGAGCAGCTTTTTCTTTTCCCTGACAAGAATTCAAAGCTGCTTTTCAGCAGGTAGCCACAAACCAGCAGCACCAGAATAGCTCTGTGAGGTAGCAAGGCAGCCAGTGAACTGGGTGAACGACAGAGAGCCCAGGGCATAGGCCTACATATTCAGTGAGAGGAGGACTCACCCTGCTTTGGGAGGATGAAGGCTGCTATAAATAAGCCAGAGGAGAAGGAATCACAGAAAAATAGAGAGAGAGAAGAGGAACTGCCATCAGCAGGCTGGACTGGCCCCTCGCTGATTTAAGCCAGAAAGCTCCCACATCTTTACTGCTGCCCCCTCTGCCCCGGCTGCCCCGTGTCTGAGCCCAAACCCCTTGTGAGACATTGTGCCCCTGCGCTCAGGCTGTCAGGCCAGAACACCAGCTCGCTACCGAGAGGCATTATGCTAATGGGAGTGCCTCCTTCCCTTTCTCCCTCTCTCCACAGCCCTTCACCGCTCAGCGGATCGGCTTGCCTTAGGGCCCTGCTGCTTGTTTTGACAGAGCATCCCCTGATAGTTGGGATTAGTCCAGCTTGTTTGGCTAAACTAGGAGACGGGGATCTTAGGCTACTTTGAGTTTTTGGAGCTCCGCTGGAGCCAGATGCCTCTTGCTTTTATCCCCACTAGGAGAGGGCCTGCTCCCCCCAAGGCCCGCCTACAGCCAAGGGCAGCCATAACCATCCAGGCAGTGTCAGGACCCATACACACGTACCAGAGAAATGCACTTCCATTCAAGCACGCACAAGCACCACCTCCAGAAGACAAAATATCCGCAATACATAAACAGTTGTTCAAAGGAGAAGAAAAGACAGATGCAACTTATACCATACAATAACTGCTGCAATGCAACAGACTCAGACAGATTTTTGCCGCTGGTCAATTTGCCCCTTTACAACACCGCAATCCTGTCTTTTCATCCTTCTTCAATGTCCAACCCATGAATATGCTATGTTGTATCCATGCACTTATTTAATTTTGTTTTGTTAAAGTATCTTCATAAATTTTATGCTGCAGCCACACAGTGGTGTTATAAGTTAATATATAAAAACTTCAGATCAAATCTGACGTTCATTGATTTTGATTCAAATCCTTTTTTATAAACTAGATGACAGATTATGACTCTTGATCAAAGCAGAAAACTAAAAAATAGCTGATCTCAGACAGTCTGCTGGAATGAATTATGTTTTAGAATCACAATAATAATATTTTCTTACAGTAGGCCATGTCTAGACTAAATTGCTTCAAACTTTACCTTGTGCTGGAGGGCTACAGCCTCCAATCCAAGTCAATGTTTTATGACCACTCAAGTGTGAAGGTATAAAATGTGTTGTCTGAATGCTTGTGAAAACATTTCCAGTTTCTTAAGCTACGTTCATACTGCAAACAAATGTGGCCCAAATCTGTTTTTTTTTTGTTTTTTGTTTTTTTTGCCCTGAAATGACTCCAGTGAGATCATTTCATATTAGTGTGAACAGGCTAAGTTACTTGGAATCTGACTTTTTCAAATCTGATCTAAGTCACATTTTTATATGCTTTTAAATCCGATATCTCTGATCTTTTGGAATCTAACTGCGGCCTAAACAGCCAAGTGATTCATATCCAAGTTAGAGTAACAGTGTTGTCACTCTGCACTTTTTCAGCAGTACTTCTACCTATTCCTGGTCCATTTCGGGGCTCTGATTTCTGCATTCGGGGGTGAATCTCCTGGACAACTCAGGTTAGGTGGTAACATCAGAACCGGGATGAGTCAGCCAGCCATGCCCCCCGTCTGGCACTAAGGTACCAAAGTGGGAGATCGATGAAGTCAGCTGGGCACACAGCCCACCAGAGCAGGGAGAGATGGTGGGTTTCCTGTAATATCTCAGAAGAAGATTATAGGAACAGCAGTAGATGGGAAAAGAGTGCTTGTGGCCGGCTTGGGCTAGCAATGGATGCTAACTCTGGTGGATTGTAGGAGGACGGTGGTAGATGTGTTGATCCGTAAGGACAGAAGACAGAAAGCCAGGGAGAAAAAGACAGAAGTACATTGGAAAAGTCCGCCAGGAATACAGAGCGGGCAGAGGCAGCAGCTGGCTAGGGCTAAACTCTGGAGAGCAACTGCAGGAGATGGAAGGAGCACAGCGGTACATCAGAAAAGATTGCCAGACTGAGAGTGCCAGAGCGGGGGAGAGGCTGCGGTTGGCCAGTGTCTGCACCCGAGCTAGCAAAAGAAAACCGTGATCAGGTTTGGTTTCCAGACAGGCAGACAGAATCAGCTAAGGGATCAGGCAGGCTCAGTGAAAATAGACAGAAACAGGTCAGGTAACAGGTTGGCAGCCAAAAAGGTAGAGAACGCTTGACGGTACTCAGTGGCTGGTCTGAGACGGCATAGCACGGGGAACAGATCCAAATGAGGTATATATGGAGGTGGAACCACTTAGTAATTATAGAAGGCAGGGTGGAGTGAGCTGGTGTGCCGAGTTGGGGATTAAGCCAGCACCAGTGCTGAGATCATCACAGAAGTAGCCAAAATCTCACCATTTAAGGCTCGATTAGCCACCCTCCACTTCGCAGTGCTTCAGAGCTACATAGGGCTAACAAGGAAATACTTTGTTACAGCTGCAAAATATGCTGTCGGTGAGAATCTTCTTAGAGTGTTTCGTTAAGATTGTTTGTTTCACGTAAAAAATGCTCCTTTGAAAAATAATATAATCTTTGGTTATTTTTATTTGGGTTCCTTCAGAAGAGAGTTTGGACAGTGCCTTAATGAGTTATAAAGCTTATTTTTTATTTAAATTAACCATCAAATCTTCCTCCCTTGTTATTACAAGATGGTATAAATAAGAATACTGGTGCCAGATACTCTGTACACAGGGAAATGCTCTTTCGTGACTTAATTCTTACTCTGCATTAATAAAGATGTTGGTCTGGAGTTCCTCTGAGAGAACGGTGAACCTCTCTATTAGAGTGACTGACCTGTGGTTGGCAGTTCAAACAGATGGTATGCACATTAACGTGACATTCTTGGGTTCAGCATCTGAAGCAGGGGGATCAGAATAAATAAAAGAATATGGGGTAATCTTGCTTTCAGCATCCATCCCCAATAGGAAGCCTGAGCTATATTTTATTCACTAATGTCAGGTGGGTTCAGACAGAGGCAGGCTTGTCTTTAGATCAGGCTGCTGCTCTGTTTTCATCAAGGTCAGCTGGATAGAAAATAGAACAATCCCCCTGTTAGATCGGCAACAAACATCACTACTAAAGTAAAACACAAGGAGGAAATACTTAAAAGGAGATATAAGAGGAATGAAAAAGACAGCCACTGGTGATGGAAGACTAATAGAGGGGATTTAAAAGTATATAAAGAGATAGGAGACAGTGTTGAGAGAGGAGAAAAAAAATCCAATGACTAGGGAGGAAGAGGAAGATAGCTGCATACATACAGCGTACATTTAAGAATATCCTCAGTTCTCAGGAAAATAATTATTAGTTCTTAGAAAAAAACATAGTTAGTTGTCAAATATTAGGAAAAAATGCATCACTTCTCAGTAAAAATGTTTTCAGTCCTGATGGTGCGATGTCCGGTGACGTCCCTATCCCAGCAGACTTTAGTGCCACACTCATTCTTGATACAACGCTATTGTATAACTTAATATTTTTACCTCATTTAGTGGGTTTGGACATGTTTACCTGAATTATTGGGTTTGGTTATTGTTTTTATCTTTAGTACTGCATAGTAGTAGCAATTCCAAATTTCCCCACTTTCCTTCAGGGACTCTTGGCTGGTTTCCTACAACTCCTTTTTAAGCAATAGTCTTTGTACTAATATATTCTTTCTGTTATGATTTGTTGACATTACAGTAAGCTCTAAAGAGAAGCACCTTCTCCTGATCAGACCCTGTAACTCAGTGAAAGAGTGGACTCTTTCACGGAGTTTGACTGGGAAGGGCAATTTTGAATGGCATTTCCTGTCAATTCTCGCTTTTGGTATTTCACAATAAAAGAACAGGTGAAAGTTGATATCACGGACTTCCTCTAAATCCTTCTCTATGATCAACTTTTGAAGTGCTTTGGGGAGACCATGGCCAGAACACTCTAGACCTGGTTTATTCTAACATAAAAGATGCATTCAGAGCAGCCCCCAGCCCCCACCTTGGCTCGTCTGATCATCATCACAAAGGACTTCATTACCTGTTCCCGCGGATGATCAATGACTGTGGAGGTTCGGAAATCCCTAAAAGAACGGAAACCAGCCTTCAAGTCGGGTGACATAGAGGCACTGAGGACCGTGTGAGCCAATTTGAATTGTGCCATTGGATCAGCAAAGCAGAACCACAGCCAGAAGATCCAGGATCTCTTCCACGATGGGATGTTGCAAGGCATACGGGCGGTCACATACTACAACACACCCTCCACCCAAATAGGTGTAGCTGATACTGACTTGCTAAATAGACTTAACAACTTCCTTGAAAGGTTTTAGGCACTAAACAGCACTTCAGCAAGGAAAGCTGTTCCCCAATATGGATAGGAGGAACTCTGCCTTGACACAGCTGACGTATGGAAGACTCTATGGACAGTGAACCCGAGGAAGGCACCACTGCACATAACATACATGGGCGGGTGTGCAAGAAGTGTGCAGATCAGCTGGCTGGTGTCCTCACATATATATACTCTTTTTATTTTTTATTTTTTGATTTTAGGTTCACTTATTGGGTCATCCGGTAATCCGGGACCAGCCACCGGCGCTGGCGGGTCCTCGTTCCTGGGACTATTGGTTGTGAGTATTATGTGTGAATGTGCGTCTGCGTCTTCTTTTTTCCTTTCTTACTCTTTTTTTTGTTGTTGTATTGGTCAGGTTGGGGTCTGAACTGCTCCCTCTCCCAAGAACATTTCAAGTCTCCACTAAGTGCGAAGCCTATTCCCCCCGTCCTGCCCTTCCTCCGCTGGCTGGCGCCTGGGCTTGCTGGAGCACTGGTGGTGCTTGGTGTTTGGGGTTGGAAGCCCGGGCGGATACTGGCTTATGGCTCCCGCCGGGAAGTGGGGCGGCCTTGGGGCCTCGGGTCCCCGGGGCCCCAACTTCAGGGTGGCAGCGCCAATTCACGGGGGCTCGGGCATTGCGGTGGCTGGAGATTTCCTCGGGGTTGTCTGACCTACTCCCTTGGTGGGAGGGGCGGATTTCCTGAGTTGGCCCCTCTTGGGCGCCTTTGCTCTTGGGGTCCATCTGGGCATCTGGGGTTTTGGGTCCCCGGGCGCTTGCCTCGGTCCTCTGGAGTGGCGCCTCTTTGACTCTTCACAACCACTATTGAGCATTTTTTCTTTGCATAAACTTTTCATGCACAAGTGCACTCTCACAAACAACTACAGGTGCTTGGCTCCAGATACTTAGAGATTCACTTCCATACACAAAGGCCATATTCTGATCTCCAGCTACCACAGTATACATGTCAGATTAAATAATACTACTTATACTTTAGCAATATACAACAAGGTGTTACTTTATTGTATTTCTTATACTATATCTGTTGGGACATGCCAATTTCTTTTGTACATCTCTTGGCAGGTGATGAAGCAGACTGAAAGTGTTTTATTTATCGTTATCTCCCTTTTTGTCTCTTTCTTTGAATCTTTTTCTCCTTTTTTTCTGTTTTTGAAACTTCTGGCTCTACTTACATACTCTGAGGTTCATTGCAGTGAAATCCATATAATCTGTAATACTCCCTGCATGATTTGATAATAAAGCCTGATTCTATATGCATAACCCCTCAAGCGTTATACTAGGTAACTATAGCAACGTACTGCTCATCACTTATGATAGCAAAATCAGTTGGGAGGCTTTTTTGAAAATCAAAATGAATTATTCTTATTGCCACATTGCCAGACAGCACACTGTTAAAAAAACAACATTATTTGATCTGTATTCCATTTTAAGTGATAAAAACTTCACCTACGAGTCCCTAATTGGCTGACAGTCCATTTTCACTCTCCCTGCGTGGTTTGTATAGGAATTCTATATGAATCCACCACACTTGCCCCGGACACCGCATCCTGTCTGAAAGGGTATAAGGGTAAGGTCTCAGGTATAAGAAAAACCTTGTCAATTCTCAGGTATCAAGAAACATTTTTCCTAGGAATTGCCAATGCTTTTCCTAATACCATAGAACTAACAATGATTTTTTTTTTTTATAATACTTGACAATTTACTGGAATGAAAATAAGGAAAACAAATTTAGACAAATGTATAATTGTTGTAAAACCAAACTACCAGTTAGGAATAATCCTAGGAAAACTGGAAATCAAAGAAAAAGAAGAAGCTAAAAAAAGGGAAGTGGTGAAAGGGGTCCCATGGGGGCTTGGTCACAGAGACCCAGAGGTGATGTCAGCCTATTAAACATTTTTCACTGGTTTACTTAACTAAGCCTATGTCGTGTTAAAGGGCAGGAGGCATCTTGTTTCAGCCGTTTCTTTGCCTCCCCTTTTAAAGCAGAGTGAATGTGGCACTTATTGACAGCTACTGTCAAACAAGACATGAAGGAGGGCAGCTGCCAGAGCACTCCTCTCAGTATCCAAAACATGAGGTGGCATTCAATGGCAGACCTACATGATGCTCAGAACGATGCTCAAACCCAGCCAAGATTACTCTCAGCATCAGGATGCACTAGGCCTTATCAGAAACCTGATCTTTAACATTGAACAACAAGGTGCAGCCACTCAGGGGTTACTCCCACCCACTGTTGCAGCTTATATTTTAGGAAGAAAGTTTTGAGGAAGATATCTTTTGAAATAAGACTTTTTCTGTTCTTTCTATTCAGTCTAAATGTGGTCTCTAGCATCAACTTATGGTGTTTTTTCAAATTAACTGATTACTGTTATACTCTTCCACATTTTGCAACATTGAAACCACAGACACGCGAATGTTTAAATTTATATTGCGACATTTTTAGGTGATAGATCAAGACAAAGGTGGTCCTCATGCTGTTTATTTGCTGATGTAAAACAAAAACCTCTGAGAACTTTATAGAGTAGATGGATTCTACTTAAATTAAAGTTGACAGTGGGTCTTTATTTAACAGGTGAGTGACTTCTAAGAGCAGCTGGTTGTACAGTAAATAGGACTGAATCAAATGTTTACCACATATTTTATGTTTTTATTCTAAAGAAAAGAAAATACATATTTATCATTTACAAATTTGACAACATGTGGAAAATTGTTTAGGTAGAGTAATCCTCTTTTGGGTTTAGTGCAAGCAACGGAAATGTCTAAGCTCAGTTTAAAAAAAATGTAAGGGTAAAAGGAAAACAGTCTTCATTACAGTCAAAGTAATTTTTAGTGGAAGGCTGAGTTCAACTGAAATATTATTCACTTGTTTACTCCAGATCAGTTGTTGGTGTGCTTTTCTTGTTCCCAAACATGAACTCAATCTGTTTTACCGGCCTGTCTGTTTTCAGCAGCTGTCATGCTTTAGTTTTGCTACCAGTCCCTGCAGCATATGTAACCAGGTGTTTACCTCCTCTGCACTTCTATCCAGATAAACCAACTACAGGCAAGTCATTAACATATTACTAATGCTACAGAGCCAGAAGTGTAAGATGTGGTATATCTAAGCAAAATGATAGCGCCATATCTAATAATCATATTAAGCAATGACCATAAGGAATCTACGACATTTATAATAGATTCCTTGTCAAATGACCTTGACCATCCTCCACCTACTACAAAATCTAAGATACAAGACGATTAGATCTTATTTATTGTAAAGTGCAAATAAAAATAATTCAGATTGCATTAATTAATGATCAGCAGCTTATTAACGTTTGATAGTTATTTATATACAGCATCTTAACCATTTATTACAGGTAAATAAATGATTTATTAAGGTATGAAGCCCACTGCTATATGGGATAGGGTACTTCCATCATAGGCGACAGTGGCGTTGGATATAGGAGTTTGCCCTGAAATGGAAGGGTTGATGGTTCAAGCCCCGACTCCGACTTTCAGTGTTGTTGTGTCCTTGGGCAAGACACTTCACCTGCATTGTCTACTGATGGTGGTCAGGGGCCGGTGGCGCCAGTGTACGGCATAGAGACTGACACGGGGTGGATTTTCACTCCTGTCCGTCCCACTCCCACAGAAAAAAGATGGTGTCATTCCGGATCCGGGCCAGAGTAGAAATCTAAATCTGTCCCGTCCCACTCCTGGTGAAATTACTCCCCACTCCCATCCGCTCCCATTCAGAATGACTCGCTCCTGCACCACTCCCATTCTTGTTGTTTTTGGTAGCGCCAAAGTGAAAAACTCAGAGCGGAAGTTACTATTAGTTTTGCTCCCGCTCCCGTCTGCTCCCGTTAATGTTTAATCCTGTACCGTCCCAATCCCGTGATGCGTTACTAATACTTAACTCCCATCCCGCGGGAATCCCGCGGAATCCCGTGACCAGTCGGGTGGATTCCCGAAAAATGTAGTCTCTCTGTAGGGGTGTACTGTAAATCATCCATCATGGCGATTCGATTCAGTATCGAATTTCGGACCCAACGATGTGATTATTTTTGATACCAGAATAGCCTACACCGCGATTCGATTGATTGATTAATCGATTAATCGGTTAATTTTTTTTTATTATTGGTATTATTTTTTTTTACACCTTACAGGCTAAACAAAGTTTCAAAGTTTGAAATAAATCCAATGAAAGTTGTAATATCATTATGCATTTTCTTTAGAAACAACAACACAAATAACAGTAGAAAAGTTGCGGCTCAAAAAGAATGCACAAAATACTGCAAAAATACTGCGCAATATCAGTGTAATGAGTTCAATGCAATACCTTCGTATTCCAGAAGAAACTGTCCAACATATTTTTTAGAATGTAATAAAATATGTTCAGGTATTTACAAGATCATGTTGGATGAGCTAGTTGAACAGGAACAAAAAATAAACTAGATATAAGCCGAATTGTTTCAAAAGGTCATCTGGGGATGTAGTTTTGGTAGTATTTTAATTTTCTAAGAAGAACGGGTATTTTAGGAAGAATATAATAGTTTGTCTGGTCCATACTCCATTCTGGAAGGTGGCGGTAATGCACCTATAAGTTGTTTGCCAACCGCCATTTAAAAGAAGAAGAAGAAGGTTCAGAGTGTCGTCGTCACCGCCACTCTTTAGAGGCGCCCACGCTGCTCCTCTCCTAGATTGTAGCTGACCGCCAACAAACACTTGCACCAGACAGGAGGCCGGGCTTGTTTTTGTTTTATGACCGAGAGTATGGCGGAAAGTTCAACTTCGTGAAAGAAGTTTGAAGCTAAGCTAGAGAGAAGGAGTTGGGCCAGAAACGGGGACGGCTCCAGCTGAATGGCATCTCAGCTCTGTTGCCCC
This sequence comes from Cyprinodon brontotheroides, assembly GCA_018398635.1. Taxonomy (NCBI): domain Eukaryota; kingdom Metazoa; phylum Chordata; class Actinopteri; order Cyprinodontiformes; family Cyprinodontidae; genus Cyprinodon; species Cyprinodon brontotheroides. The sequence continues at coordinate 1,621,974 of JAGKQL010000047.1, read as the reverse complement.
CATTATCCTCCCGCCGTGCGACGGACTCAAACTACGCCCCCACTTCCTCATGCGCCCACGTGACGTATCATGCAGAACCCACAGCGTGTAGCTCAGACCGCGCCTTAAGCATACACTTAAGAAATGTTCTGTGTGAAGTTTGCTGCAAACAAACCTTCGCTGTAAGAGAGCAACTCCAGGAAGGTAGGAGCCAGAATAAATTTAGCGGCACGCAGCACAGGAGGAAAATTCATGCTTCTGGAATAAAAAAAAATAGGCGGACGATAGTCGGGATATCTTCGGGATGAAATTTCCGGATGGAAGTGGGGATAGATGCGGAGGGAATAAATAGCGAAGTGCAATGACACACCTGGTCGACTGCTGGTGCATCGTACTTCCGCTCAAATCAATGATCTTTACGGTAAGACTTCGCTAAACTAAATCTCTAGTAACAGCTTCCACCATCCATTCGCGCCAGAGTTTTCATATAAGCGATGGTGAATAATGTGTAAGGATGTCTTTGCGCTGGTCGGGTTTTGAATAAATAAACTATATTAAAGCTAATCCATCGGATGCCATTATGACGGAATTAATGCGCTAAAATGAAGGCTAGTTTCAGGTCTTAAGCAGAAGCAGCAAAAATGACAGGGAAGCTTCTGCTTCAAATGAATGAAGTTTGGTCTAAGGAGAAGTTTAGCTTTTCCGACTGATGCGGCTGAAGCTTATTTGCTGTTCCTTCAGCTAGCGGCGAGGCAAAAAGAGGGTCTGACGTGCATAAGGCGGAACTACCTTCTATTACTCTTCGCCTGTAAAATGGCGCTGATAAAATCACGAGTCACTTCTTGGCTTATTTTAATGAATAATGCTACGTTCAGACCAAAAGCACTGGAAGCAAGCAAAAAAGCTTCTTCTGCTTAGTTTTGATGCTTTGTAAACATTAAGTTCAGACATCCAGTAAAACGTGTATATTTTGCTGTTATAAGTGGGGAAAACATAGTTTTCGCGGCAGGTTCAGGTGAAAGTCCACGAAAACTTCATCTGTGCAGTCAGCCGATCCAAGAGATCTCACCTTATCCCGCACTTCTAATGAACGGTGGCTGCCGGGCTGAGCCGCTCAGACCCACCATCCACGGAGTAGTGCTCTGCCCACTGGGAATCCCATTCAGCCGATGTTTCCTCGGCGGCCGGTTGCAACATTCTTTGCAGTGTTCCGCTACTGTTTGTGGCGGTTAGAAGGTATTTTTCACATACGTAATGAATACAAAACTGCGAAGGCACCAGAACAGTATGGCTGCTAAACTTATTTAACAGCAGGTTTCAACATTTTAAGTTAATTTAGGCGTTAAGAAACAGTTTCAGGGGAGTGATCATAGCAATCTGAATCAGCAGTGCTGTTTCTGTCTCCCTGCCAGCTCTCAGATCAGTTTCTCTAATTGGTTGATGTGACGCGCCAAGCAGCAAAAGTTCAATTTCTCCAACTCCAGTAGCTGCTGCTTCTGAAGCGCGATGCTCAGAAGTTCATTAGTCACTGCTTTAGCTGCTTAGACACGCTGCTTCTGCTGCTAAGAACGCGCTGCAGGACCTTTTGCTGCACCTTGATGTGCATCAAACATTAACTTTGCATGTAAACTTGCTGCTTCTGCTTCTGCAGTGTGCGTCCTGAACTTAGCATAAAATTGCAGGGCAATATTACATGTTTGTCTTATACATGCTTTAGATGCAGTTAATAAATGATTATTAAACATTAACAAACTATCTGTTATGGTTTTGTTACCATTTATAAATTATGGTTAATGTAAAGTAGAACTGTAGACACCTGTGTAGCCCTTAATGTGTATTTCTCCTTCAATTAAAACATTTGAGTTATTTGTAACTTTTGGATTAATTTAAAATGTCCTAATATAGTGACTTGTAAATTCATAAAGTGTTTGGCACATTTATCTGATATTAACCAATTTCCAATTATGATCATATTTTTTCTGTATGATCTGGAGATAATTCCTTCACTAGGCACAGAGGACCTCTTCAGGAGCTAGCAGCAAAGAAACAGAGGTAACTGGGAGAAGACAGGCAACAGCATTTGACCCTGGAACAAAACATTTCCACCTGCATTAGTTATTAGCTTTTTTTTTTTTAACCTTGAATCCCATGTATAATTAACTCTTTTAGCTAAGTTTCCACAAAATACGAGAGATATTCATCATTTTAATTCAGGTTGCACATTCATCTGTAAATATAATTTTTTCTCATATTCAGAATGGTGTAAGAATTTCTATGGCATTTTATGCCGCTGAAATGAGCACACAGACTGATATGCAGCATTATAGCCCTCACTCTAAAACTGTTTTCTGCGTGATCAATTTTGGAAAAACTGCTCCGTCACTCAAGCTCTCTTCCCTCAGGCGTTTTCTTCGCGTGCTCTACAATGTTTCTGCGGGCTGGTCTCTGCAGTGCTGCTTTTCACTTTTCGGCCATCGTTTTTTTGTTAAATGTCCGTCTGCCAAAAACCGAATATGTGGTGGCCAAATTTTTGGTTCACCCTCTAATTGTTGAGAAAATTAAAGAAGAATTACAGACTGATGGTCAAAATAACAAAAAAAGTCAAAACCGTATCTTACCTCCTTATATATAATTTCATAGTTAAGTGACACATTTATTTGCCACTTACCTATGTTATTAACACAAAACAAGAAGTTGCCAGATTCAAAACTAGATGCTGTACTATATTTGTAGCCTATCCTTCACCGGACCATCATTCATCATATTAAATTATTGTTTATTTCAATAACTTGTTCACTGTTTAATAGATTCAGTGGAACATACCAATGATTGTCGTTGATTATTATGTTTGATGGACTGATCTCCCTGCTGCCCTCTGAGAAGAGGCTTCACAGCATCCACTGCAAGTCCAGCAGGTTCTGTAACAGCTTTTTCCCCACTGCCATTAGACTACTGAACTATTGAATTTAATCAAGTCACAAATCGAGACTCTGCATCACACTGATAACATCAAACCAAATAGAGCTAAACTCAAAAATGTTTTTCTACTGCATTTTGCACCATGTATTTTTTACACTGCTACACTTGCATTGTTTTGTACACACTATTGTGTCTATCTTTTTTATTTTATTTTAAATCCACTACAGTGGTTTATAAAGCCTATAAGAGTAGAATTGTGTTGATGTCCCAATATTTATGGAACTTACTATACCTCAGCCTTCCAGTTGATGCTGGAGATAAAGACCATTTCTCCCTCTCTAGCCGCGCGCATTCTGTTTGTATATTTTACAATTTTACATTACTTGTTATATTAACTTTACATTTTATGGACTTCTCTTTTTCGGCCTTTTTAAAGTAGCTTCGATTTGGCTTAGTTTTCAGGTGACACACCATCCTATCCCTCTTACCAGGATGATGCTGGTCACATCAGGATTCATCGATGATGAGCAGGATGAGTGAAATAGTCTATGCCTCGACTTTCTGTCTCCTGCTCTTCAATCGCTCTTCCCTGTTGTTTGTATGTTGTAAACCAAGAATAGAATTCAAAATCAATCCTTAACAATCTATATAAAGCCTTAAATGGCCCAAGCTCCATCTTATATCCAGGAGATATGATTGTTCCTAACAGAGCACTTAAAGGCGCTTTCTCCAAATGCGTTACTGAGTGGTTCCTGGTGCAGAGAGTTAGAATGGGAGGCGGATCGGCAGTTATCAGGCGTCCTCTCATGGGACACGAACTGCACAGGTTTTTGAATCCGTGAAAGGCGAACACCCTGTCTACTTTGGGAGCGGGAAGGCTTTCCTTTGATTCGGAACACATGGTAAGGAGAGGACTCCGGGACATCTGAGCGCAGACTTTCTTTCTGTATGGGCAATAGCGCGCGAAGACTTGGGACATGGTACATAGGGACCTTGCCATTTCCTCATTTTGCTTCCTTGCATTCCTATCTCTACTCTTCCACTCTCTGCAGAATCCTGAATGTTCTCCCATCCTGCAGTATTTATGCTCTCTCTGCTTTTTCTCATTCGTCTGTTCCTGTTTGGCTGTGAAACCATCCTGGAAGAAAAATCAGCTGTGCTGCTTATCAACACCTTTTTTTTATAGATGTTTCAGGTCCGGGCTGTTTTTCAGGTATTCCTGTTTCTGACTGTGACTGGCTGGATGTGCTCTCTTAAATGTCCTCTGGCATGGGAGCTGGCTTGGAGCTAGATCTGGCTGGCTGTTGTGTTTCCTGGATGGGAGGATACCTTTTTGGCCATGTTTTTCTTTGTATCTCTGCTTCGTCTTCTTGAACCCCAAAAATTTTTGCAGTAGATGGCCGTTCACACTGAGCCTGGTTCTGCTGGAGGTTTCTTCACACTGATTACAAGGTTTGCTTCATATCCCTTTCCACTGTCGCTACAATTACGCTTGGTATGAGGGATTTGAGGCCTTTGAGTGAATGAGTCGATGCAATCAACTGGTTTTTCTTGCATAGAAAACTTTGAATCAATTTGACTGGATGATCTGGGGAAGTGTAAAGTGCCTTGAGATGACATGTGTTGTGAATTGGCGTTATATGAATGAACGGAATTGAAACTGAATCGAATTTCAATCTCGTTCTCCTTTTCCTAATTACTCTCTTCCAAAAGAACATGGTGACAAAATCATCAGTAATACATTAGCCAAATAAAAATTTTGAAAAGAAAATAGATGAAAGAAACAAATGTGATAACAAATCTTTAATATTTCTGAGTACAAGTAGGGTGGCTCCATACCATATACTAATACATACGACCTTAAGACAGATAAATTACAAACTGGCCTTAAGAACATTTAAGAAAAAAGTGAAATGTAATTATGTCCACTTAAAAGAAAGGTAAGTGAAAGCAAGAATTTTCTAATAAATGCTAGGTAACAAGAATAAGGATAAAGAGACAACTTGTCTAAAATAAAGGGGATATTCAGGTTTAAAATAAAATTGGATTGAAGAAGTTTATTAAAACCTCCTGACTTTAATGTTAATTATCCATCCATACATCCATTTTCTGTCACACTAATCCTAAGCACGGTCGTGAGGGGCACTTGTGCCTATTTCCATTCTACAGGCAAGAGGCAGGGTACACCTCTGAAGGGTCGCCAGTCCATCGCAGGGCAACACAGAGACAAACAACTATTCATGCACACACTCTCATCTAAGGACAATTTAGAGAAGCCAATAAACCTAACAGTCATAATCAAATCTCCTGTCAAATCTTAATTTTAATCAATCCAAATCATTTCTTCAACTTACAATTGAAGACAAATTTTAAGCTTAATCATTTGGTTTTGGTCTGTTGAGCTTTAGTGGCTTCTGGGCATGTATCAGTTAATAAACACTAGAATATTGTCAGGACTCCTGTTTTTATGTTTGTGTTTCTGTGTTTGTCTCTCTTCCTCCACCAGGAGGCGCCTGGTTCTGATCCGCCTCCTCACACACCTGCTGATGGTTTCTTCGTTAAAAGGAGTGTTCTTAAGCTGCTGACTGCCACTACTTTGACGCCAGAGTGTTTGCCAGTTTAGGGTACTCTAGCCAAGCTGAGTTTTTGCTGAGTCAAGCTGAGTTTTTGTCACCTGAGTTTTAACTTTGTTTTTTGTCTTTGCTGGCAGGAAGTCATCCTGCAAACTGGATTTCTTGGACCTTCCTCCTGGAAGGATCAACTGAGCTGGGGTTCAAACAGGAGGTTTGGATCCACTTTCCCCAAGAGATCGTTTGAGCTTCTCACTGAGAAAGGGATTATTCTCCATTACGACCCGTTCAAGTACCGCGCAGGAAATCTGAGTGGCAGTCAGTTTCTTGGTTCACCAACTATCAACTGCATTCTCTGGGTAAACCTCGTTCCGCCCTCCACCGAATCAGACAAACACTGGAACCACGGCACACAGACAGGAGTCAAGGATTCAACAACTTCTCCCTCTGCCAAACTTCTTCAATAAAACCCCGGTAAACCTTTTCCCTGGTCTCTCTGAATTGGTTTCTCTGCATGTGGGTCCGAGTTTTAGATAAGATCATGACAAATATTTAAACATAACCAAGTAAGACTGAATTTAACCAACTTAATTGCCTCACTAACAATACAATAAGACCACCATTACTTTATAAGGTCATAAAAACTAATAACTGACTGTGATAAAAATTAGGAAGTTCAATGAAAATAAAGTAACTCAAAACTTGTTCAATATCTGATCCCAGTAGAATGTAGTTCATCACCTCTTAAGTGAAGCTGATATTTCCCCACAAATGGACCGGCAACCGCTGCAGCTCTCCCCCCTTGCAGCCGCATCGGTGCAGGGGTGAGATGCAGCTGCAGGTTATGCGGCCAGCCCATAACCTGTGGAGATGACCTCACCACAGGTTATGGGCTGTGGTGAGGTCACTACTACATAGAGCATCAGCCACCAGCAAACATCTGGGTTAAGTTTACATATTTGGCAAAACATCTACCTGAAGGGCTTTTCTTTTTCTTTATTCACCATCTTTTTGGCTTTTGCTTCTTTCCATTATTTTGCCTATTCTCCAATCTCTGTGTTCTTTGATTAATTGGCACCCATGGCTCAAGTGGGAAAACTCATCGCTGTCGGTTTGGTCCAAAAAAAACACCCCAAAATCCTCATTGGCCGACCGGGGAAGTGCCCATATATCTTGCATATTGGGTTGGGTTTAGAATCTGTGAATAACTGCTTGCAGTTCTAGTTAGTATTATTATGATCCTTGTTTATCTTTTTTATCTATTTATTTTTATTTTCTTTACTAAATACCTCAATTTTACCTTCATTTTCCTCTGCATTTGGGTCCATACTTGGGTAAACTAGAACCAAACTGTTTTTTGTTTTTAAATGAAATTAAGTAAGGCTGAGGAATTTCTACCAATCAGCATTATTTATTATGTGGTTTTAAACTTGATAAAGTTCAGTAGCATTATGCTTATAAATCCTTTAATGTTGTCTCTGAGAATATATGAAGGCTTAGCGGGCCTTTAGGTAATCTCAATTATGTTGCAAATCAGTCAAGACACATCCAGAGACTCACATACACAAACACACATCCTCACAGTTGAATGCACTATGTGTCTGCTAGGACAGAAGCAAGTAAATCACTTTGTCTGTAGCTTTGAGGTAAGACAGTATATCATCATACAGGTTTGAAGATACAATGAGAAATCTTCTCACAGAAACAAATACACACACACACACATCAATGCAATTGGCTTTGTTAGCTATACTCGTCACCAGTCTCTCAGCTCTTAGCTAAATGGATCACAGCATCATCCCTCAGACACCAGTGACCTTCAGTCATTTAACAGGCAGTATGATAGGAACACGATATCAACACCTGAACAAAGCACAGAGTAAAGCACCACATCAAGCTGCTGTTTATTCATAGCGCAGTTGGCTACGTCTGTCATCTAGAGGTCAGTCATTTAAATACTCCCAGATCATGGGTGACCGTCATCCCTTTGCCTTTCAGTTAAAAAGGCCCTGCATCAGCCACTTCAAAGGAGCCCTGCTTTAAACATCAAGCTTCCAGTATGACAAATGTGCTTCACAACAACAGCTCTAACAAAATATACTGCAGTTGCTGATCGAAAAGGATAAAACCTGGAAAAAAAAAAAAAAAATCAAGACTGCACAGTGACTTTGTCAAAGAGGAGACAAGAAGAGGGGGGAAAGAATATTGGGGGAGAAGATGAAGTAAATTATCAGAAGAGGAAAGGTGTGGGAAAGCAGAGGCTTTAGCTCGTTAGGGTATAATTTTTGATCAGACACTGAATTTACGTATCAAATGCTGCTTTAGAGATGTGAGTTACAAGGCACACCTAACAAGGGGGAGCCACATGCTGCAGCAGTAATCACCTGATCAAAATTAGTATTTTTTGATTAATCTAACAGTAAATCTCTTGGTTTTAACACTACAGAGAGAAAATATTAAGTCTACTTTGTCCATCATAAAATAATAATTAATGCGATTGTAAAGCAACATATTTTAAGACTCCAGAAAAAGAGAATTGTCTCACTTCTGCAACACCTTATTGTTCCAGCCAGTCTGCAGCTGCATTAGGACAAAGTGGGTCCAAGGAGGTGATTTGAGTCCAGAAGCAACTAATACACAGACCGAAGCAACACCCACTCTGTTTATGCTGTATTTTGTCTGCATTCTTTCTTCTTCTCTTATGTGTAGGTAAGCAAATTGGTTTTAGGGCACAAGGGATCTAAAATGAGCTACCACCAATGTCTACTGTAAATACTTAACCACATAACCCAAAGCAACAAAAAAACGATCTCCGAAAATCAATCTCCAGGTGACCAACTGTTGGTGGGTATATTATTATATTTTTGGCTATATTTGAGAAGAGTTCTTTTTCTTGTGTAAGATTGAAATGGATCAGAAAGGAAAGTTTTAGTCCTTATATGCTTTCAAAATTTTGGATCGGTCTCTGTGCCCTTCAAATTATTTATAACCTCTACTTTATATTTTTATTCAGATAAGAGTAAAACTAGCATTACAAGAAATTGCTCAACTGAGACTTAAAAAGTATTTGGTAAAAAGATTACTTAAAGGAATAGTACACCCAAAACATGATTAGCCTTCATTTTCTA